>PVKA01039136.1:0-19700 GCA_004027165.1 Ctenomys sociabilis
TCTCTCTTATATTACATTCAGGCTCTCTGCCCCAGGGTGGGATGTAGTACTCACACCCATAATCCCAGCAGCATTAAGACCCATAATCCCAGCCTCAGATCACACATAATCCCAGTGGATCATGAGTTAATCACAAACTCTAGAAGTCCCCACCCCATGACTACATGAGGCTTTTGGGGGACAACTAGACACAAATCATAACATTCCACCCCTGGACTCCCAAAATCTCATTCACATCCTTTTGTGCAAAAGACATTTTAGTCCATCTCTAAGAGTTGCCGAAGTCCCAACAGTTTCAGCATGGCTGAAAACTCAAGTCCCAAGTCTCCTCAAGATCCAAGGCAAACTCTTAGCTGTGAGCTCCTAAACAAAAGAAAAGTTAAATACATCCAACATTCAAAGGCATGAGATAAACATTACCAATCTAAAAGTTGCAAACAATAGAGGAATACAAAACACTGGGCCCAACCCAAGTCCAAAATCCAGCAGGGCAAACATCAAATCCCATAGTTCCAACTGGAACATTCGTAACAGTCTGCACTGAGTTGTGAGCTCCAAAGGCCCTACATGGCTCCGCCCCTATGGCACTTCTGGTGGTGGTAGCTCCCATGGCTTCTTTCTCAGGCCTGTTTGCTCCCTACTTGCAGCTTCCCTTAGATGATCCACGTTCTTGGCTTTTCCGAACTTCTGGGATTTCCACTGAATAAGCTTCTCTCTCACAGCTTTGCACACAGGTCTCTTGGGGAGGGCACACTGCCTGGCCTCCCAGACCTTCTGAAATCGAGGTGGAAGCCTTCTTAACCTCAGAACTCCTGCATTCTGCATGAGCACAAAACCATTACCACATGGATGATGCCAGGTCTGCTGCCAGCTGGAGCAGTAGGCAGATTTTCCTTTCTCTTGGCTGGAGGGGTTGAGTGCCTGGGTGGCTGAGCACTCTGACCCTGATTCCCAGGAACAAATTCCCCATGACAGTGCCATTCTGGAATGTGGTGTGGCCACTGCCACCATTCTGGAACATGGGGCTCTGCAGCTTTCTTCTCAAGGCAAAGTCCCTGACCTTTGCAGTTCTGAGGCTGCAAAGGGTGGAGACCTGCCCCCTCCTGTGATGCCCTCAGGCCATCCTTTCCCTTCTCTTGTTCCTTCTCCATAATGGAGATCCTCTCAGCTCCATCTTTGCAGTCCACAGCTTTCTTGATGCTTCCTTTCTGGTAAAACTCACAACATTTCGGACCATCCTGCTGGGCTCTTTGCTCTTCATTCTCAACATAAATCTGACTAAAAGCCCCCAATAACATCCATGCAATTGCCCCAATATTTGGCTGCTTTAAAATATCTTTTGAAAGATTCATCAGTCTGCCATGCTTAAACTCAGTCTTAGGCAAAGTCTCTGGACATGAGCAAAATTCAGATAGTCTTTTGTCCAAACCATAGCACAAATCATCTGGAGTCCAACAACCAATGCGGTCCTTCTTCCCAGCAGAAACCTTCCCAGCCTGGTCTTTACAGGCCGACTTTCTGTCAGCCTTGTGGTCTTCTGAGCTCTGACCAGAATCTCCCAAACAGAACAGATGAAGCTGTTCCAGTGCTTCTCTTGTAGTCGACATCTCTGAACCTTTCCTATCTCTTCCCATAAGCCAGTCCCAAAAACTTGTAATCCACATGGTCAGGTTTAGCCACAGCAATGACCCCACTCTTGGTACCAAATTCTATCTTGTTGCTCTTCTCTCATCCTGGGACAAATATCCAACACCCAAAATGAAGGAAGGAAAGGTTTATTTAGCTCACAGTTACTGCAGGTTTCAGTCCATACTTGGCTCGCTCCAACATAGACTAGCACATGGCAGAGAGCATCAGTTCATGAAGGCGGAACAACAACAATAACAAAGAGCAATGGCTGCTGAAAGTCTGTCTCTCTTTTATATTACATTCAGGCTCTCTGCCCCAGGGTGGGATATAGTACTCACACCCATAATCCCAGCAGTACTAAAACTCATAATCCCAGCCTCAGATCACACATAATCCCAGTGGATCATGAGTTAATCACAAACTCATATAAGCCCATGACTATATGAGGCTTTTGGGGGACAACTAGACACAAACCATAACACCCCTCTGCACTAGGCTTCCCAAATCAAGTCAGCCTTGCACTTCCTGGAGAATTACTTCACACTTGCTACTCTCCAACACCACCCACTGCATCCGTACTCTCAGCAGATCACCCTGTTTCCCCTTTCACTGAGAGAATGGAAATAATCAGAAGAGCATTTCAACTGGCAGCATCTGCTCAGAAGGCCACCGAACTGTGGGCAGTGTCAGTGCCTCCATGAATGCCCTAGATTCACCCTGTTTGCCTGTACGAGGACGCTGCCCCTGAAAAATCTCTCCTTTGTTCCATCCTTACTATCTCATCCTCCATGGATCATTCCAGTCAGCACACACACATACTAACCTCCCTCCTATCTTCAAAAATAACATGAAGCAAGATGCCTTCTTCCCACTTCTCCTGGCTGCCGTTGCTCCTATTACTTAGCTCTCTACAACAAATCCCTCGAAAGAGTAACCAGGACTCTTGATACCAGTGCCTTCAACTCCACTCCTCTTCCCTCCTGAGCCTTACCCAGCCAGGTTTTCTGCCCCCACCACTCTGTTGACATTGTTCTTGTCAAGAACGCTCATGGCTTGACTGCACCGATGGCAACTCTAAGTCCTCATCTAAGTTGTATCCCCAGATCAAACTCTGGACTCTGTTCTCCATCCCATGGGCCCAGCTGTCTGCTCCACCCTGCAGTGACAGATCTCCTAGCCTCTACATGCCAAATGTGTCCCAGTTGCTCAGGACTAAAAGTATGGTCGTGTTGACTCTTCTTTCCCACTTTCAGCCCATAAGTGAATTCCCATATCCACACCATAAGAAACCCGTTTGGCTCTTTCTTTAAAATATGTCCAGAATTTAGCCAAATTGTACATTCATACAATGGAATTCTAACAGGAGTGGGGGTGCTACAGAAACAGGGATGAATCTGGAGGTCGAAAGCCCGACATAAAAGGGTATGTGCTGCTCAGTTCCATTTCCTAAAGTTCGTAACAGACAAAAGTCAGTCTATGCAGATAAAAGTGCAAACAGTGGTTACCTTTTAGAGGATATTGATGGGCCCTGCTGGGGTTCTCAAAATGAGTTAAAGTATTGATTTGGGTGGATAGTGGGTACATGTCAAAAATTGATTGAGCTATGCACATATAATACATGTACTTTACTGCATGAACAATTTAACTCAACCAAAAAATTAAAATGGTAAATTTTTAAGTACACATCCAGAATAAACCACCCATCACCACCTCCTCTGCTATCATTCAAAGTCAAGCCACCTCCATCCTCTCTCACCTAAACTGCTGTGAAAACTCCTCACTGCGCTTCTGTTTGCACTGCAGCCCTAGGTCGTGTTCTCAGCACAGTACCCAGGGATCCTTTAACCTAGGTCAGACTGCGTCCATTCTCTCTTCTAAGGCTACCTATGGCTCCCCCATTCCCTCAAAATGAAAAGGCTTGTCCTTCCAGAGCCCTCATGGCCACACATGAGCAGCACCTCATTATCTCCACTTTCCCCTTCTATCTCTCCTTCCCAGCTGCACAGGTCTCCTGGACGGCTCTGACACTCCAAGTACGTTCCAACCACGGACCTTCACTTGAGCTGCTTTCCCGCAGGGGTGCATTCTCCTGATATCTGCATAGCATATTCTCTCAGCTCTAAGATTTGGCTCAAGTGCACCTTCTCTAGGAAGCTTCCCCGACTATCCTATTTTAAGTTGCAATCCATCCCCTCCCAGCCCCCCCAACAGGCATTCCCAATTCCACTTACTCTCTTCTTTTTTTTTTTTGCTTGCTTCAATTGCAAATTTTCACTTCTAACGCTTTACACGATTTAAGCTTTGTGACTGATAATTGGCACCTGCTCACCAGCCCATTAGAAGGCAGCTCCATGAGAATCTGTTTTCTTCATGAATATGTCCCAAGTGCCCACAACAGTGTCTGGTATATATGAAGCACTTGATGGATTTTTACTGAGTGAATGAACAGATCTATCTACATTAGGACCCCGTGTGAGGACAAGCAGAGTGAGCAGACGCCCTCCTTTCCCAAAAGACATAAGAACTCAGGAAGGAAGAAGACAGTTCCAAAGGGCTTCTTCCCCAGACTCCAGCTGCAGAGAGTGAGCAAGAAGAGGCTCTGCCTTCCCAGGCCAGGCACTGCAGCCCACCAGACACCAGTCTTCTGCTGTTCCTGCTCCCATCTTGGGCAGCGGAAAACTTCTCCTTGGCCACCTTGGTCTGTGAGAAGTCAATGATCCCAACAGTGGCTAAGAACTCCCGAAGGCAGAGACTTGGCCAGGCTGCCCACCCCCGTATCTGCCAGCCCAGTAAAGTATCTATCTGGTACATAGCTCTAAGCATGTTTATGAAACAGATAAATGGATGTCACTGGTGTCCAACCCCATTCCTTGCTGCAGTCCTGCTAAGGACAAACTGGCAGGACAAGGAACAAGACAGGCGGCCTCTCTTCAGCCTTCAGGGAAGGCCCCTGCTGCCTGCCTCCAACTTCTTGTCCACCTTAAAGCCAGTTATTTCCACAGACACACAATGCCAAGGCCCACCCATCTGCTCCCTTCCCCTCCCTACCCCCATTCTCCCCTGCCGGTCTTTTCTTTGCCTTGTGGCAACTGCCAGCCTCCCCTGAGTTTGAGTTCAGAGGCCCAGGTACCTCAAATAGCTGTATGTGTCAGCTTCCTCCTCCTCTGTTCTGCGCCAACCTGCCATATGGGCCCAAGTGAGAAGCACCACACTCCAAGCCCTCTATCCTAGAAACTGCTCCCCTCAACACAAAACAAAGAAAGAGGATGCACAGGCCTCAGGAAACAGAGTAGGCAACAGGACTACGCCCTGAGCCTTCCAGCGCTGCCCTCCTCACCCCAGAAGAGTAAATGGATGCAGAATGCCAATTGCTCTTCTGGGGTTTTGCAGTTCGGGTGAAATGGGCATTGTGTCCCTGTGGAAATAACTGGGGATAGATTGACTAAAAGGACTTAGGAAACATTAGGCCTGGTGAGAAAAGCCCTTTCAGATAGAGGTTATGCTGTTAGAGCTGTACGCAGAGACAGGAAGCCCAACCCCAAGGAAGCCCAACACTTGACTCTGTCCCTAGGAACATTGTGAATTGTTAAAGTGTTTCTGGAGACTAAGAAATCAGTAACAATCTGCATGGCCAACAATTTAAGAGTGAATAAATAAAATACAATATCCAAGTACTCATTTATTCCAAAAACGTTTACAGCATGTCTTCTCAGTATCAGATATGGGGACAGGTGCACATGAACGGATCTTCCAAGCTCAGATACCAAATAGAAAACTCCCTGGTCCACAGGTGATACGTCAGGCAGAGTAAATCAGTCTGAGCACCTAACAGAGAAAATGAACCTGGTTGGGGAGAAGATGAGGAAAGGATTCCCTGAGGAATAACTGTTGTAGCTGAGACCTACTAGATGAGCAATAATATAGTCCAATATTAGGTCACCATAGAAGTTCTTAGAAGTAATTTTAGTTGAGCTAGGCATGGTGGCACATGCCTGAAATCTCAGCACTCAGGATGCTGAGGCAGGAGGATCTCGTTATGTAGCTCAAATTGACCTATCTCAAAAAAAGTAATAATAAGTTTTAGTTGACATAGGGGAATGTTTATAGTAGAATGCTAAGTGATTAAAATGGGATATAAAACCATATAGTGATAAATGCTCTCAATATGTAAAAATAATATCATTCTGTTTGTGCACATGTGTGCGCTAGCGCGCGTGCGCGTGTGTGTGTGTGTGTGTCTTCCTGGAAATTCTTTCTGCAACACCAAAATGTTAACAGTAGATCTCTGTAGGTGGTACAAGTCGGGTGATTTGACCATCTTTTTTTGTTACATTTCTCTCAAAATGAACTGCTTTTCTGCTCCAAAACAAAAATGAAATGTCGGGGTACAGCCCCTATGGCTAGCTCCACCCCAGGGCCCCTGGGCAGAAGAGGTTCTCAAGCAGCTATCTTGGACATTCCCCTACTTCCAGGCAACCACCACGTGGACAGGCTGTCCCTCAGGCACTCAGAGCCTTCCTGGCACCCTTCCTGGCACCCATCCAGGCTCCAGAGGGTTAGCCTTCACCCCTAAACCAACCCAAGGGCTCTTCTGTGACAGCCCAGAACCTGGCTTAATCCACCTGGAGGCTGTCCCACCGCAAACAAAGAAACAGCTTTTTCCATCACAAAGCAACTCTGTGCCTCCCACTGTCGGTTGAAGCTGCAGTTTTCTTTTCTGCTCCTTCCCACTATTCTGGCTTCTATTCTTACCTGAGCCTTTCAAGTCCAAGCAGAGGAGCAAGAGTTTAGATGGGGAGGAGGAAAGAGCTCCCAGCCAAGCGACCTTGAACAAGCTCTGAGGCTCCCTGGAACTCAGCCCACAAGTGTGAGGGGCTGGGCTTCCAGCCTCCTCTTGCTGCTCCAAGGCCTATGATTAATGCAGCTGCGGACAGAGGACGGAAGACAGCCTCCCTCTCCTGGACACAGACCCCTGACAGCAGCTGTTCTGGGAGCCAGAGACCTCAGATACCTGCTGGGTTGTGCCGGTACTTATGACACTGTAGTGGTTGATGAAATCCTAGGTTGTCCGGGTCAGAAGGACTAACTTGGTGCCTAAAAGCAAATATGTCCCAATCCACCAGATTTCCAGCCCTGCCCAAGCTGGGGCCACCGCTGCAGGGCTCCTGTGGGTTGGCAGCCCAGTGGGTGGGGCAGGCTGCCAGCTGTGGACAAAAGCAGGGCCACCAGCTGCCCACTGGAGTGAAGGTAGGGGTGGGGAGGGGCCATGTGTGACTGAGCAGTGCAAAAAGTCAGAGGAGAAAGATCACCCCTCTGACAGCTTTGGGGAAACTCCTGCGTAAGTATTACAGCTGCTTGGGCTGATGCAAGACCTGCTTGGATTTCCAGATGAGAGGTATGTGATAGATAGGCCTCGATTCAAACCTGCCTCTGTTCCTGACATGTTATTTGTCTGGGCAAATTACTGACCTTTCCCAGCCTCAAACCTCAGTTTATCTAAAGAACTGTCTACAGAATAGGGATTCCAGTAACCCCCAGCACTGAGTGGCTATGAACATTACATGAGTTAAGATATATAAAAAGCGGCTCTGTACCTCGTGTACAATCACTAGGGGCCAAAAACCACAACACAAACCTTCTCATGATGCCAAGACAGTGCTGGCAAGAATCAGGATAAGGCAGAACCACAGAACGTGAGAGCCAAAAGGAACCTCAGTGACCTTGGTTAACACGTGGCAGGAGGGGAGAGGCTCAAAGAGGCTGGCTGATTTGTCCAAGGGTACAGAGCTACCTGTCACACAGCAAGGCTCAGATGTGGACCTGACTGGCTTCCAAAAACCCAACGCCCCTCTTTTCACACCAACCCATCTGGCCATGGCAGCCTTTACAAAGAAAAGGCTTTGATCAGGGAAGCCCCTGGAGGAGCCACCAGATCACCACAGGATGCCACCAAGAAAGCTGGTTCAGGAGGGATGATGATGAAGATTTCCTGAAACTAAGAGTGAGGGGAATAGGATATCAATTAACAAACACAGGGAGGTATCGTGTAAATAGCATGCAAACAACATGAAAATGAGCATATGAAGCAACTTGAACCTGAACTTTTAAAAAAAATTGTAGTTGGATCACGTTACATAACGTGAGCTTTTTTTGTTCTTGAATTTTTGCCAGGTAGAAGGAAATAAAAGTTGTGGTTGATTGACCATCCCAGGGCTCACTCAGTGAAGGCCTGGCTGACTCCTGTGTCCAGAGGCCCAGATATGCCTCATCAACCCATGCCACGTGACAAATGGCCATGCCTGTCCTCACTGGCATGTCAGGGCAGGAAGTGCAGAGCCTCACAGACTTGGCAGCTGTTGATGCTCACTGAGCAGAGGACAGTAGGACAAGCATACTGTTCCTCCTACAGGGCATAACGGCAGGGACGGACAAGGAGCGGGGGGCCCCAAACCCCTCCAGGAGCTCTGCTTGAGAATCTAGCCTCCTCCTAGCTCAGGGGGGGACAGTGGGGACAGCAGTGGTCAGGACCCTGAGGTCAGACTTGGAATAGCAAGAAAGTTAAGAGATTAAACACCTGATGGGGCTACCTGAGGTGCACTTGTACGTGCCTTGGAAGTTCAGCCATTTCAACCAGCATTTACCAAGTGCCTGCCAGGGACATGGTGGACAGCTCACAGAAGCAGACAAGCTCTGGGTGCTGCCTGGGTCACTGCCCTTGAGGCATCAACAATTCACCAGGGGAGAAGACAGGAACTGACATGTAGTACTATAAAGTTCCTTGGAAATGTGTTGTCAGGGTAGGGTACATGCATCTGTACATGCATGCGTGTGTGTGTGTAGCCATATAAGAACACAGTTGTTTACAGGAGCAGAGAGGGAAAAGACAGGGCATGCCTGTCCTGTCCTACTTTAAACCATGTATTAATAATGATAATAAAACAGCCAATACAAACCCACCACTTATGGCTTGCATAAGTGCTTTACATATATATATTCATTATATTCTTCTAATAACCCCAGGCAGTTAGCACTATTATTAATGTCTTCTTTTATAGATGAGGAAATTAAAGTTTAAAGAAGTTAAATAGGTGACCTTGCCAGGGTCACATGGCTAGAAATCCATAGCAAGGAGTGGATCCCGGGGCTGCACTGGACTTCATCCATGCCCCTCGCTCCACTCTCAGAAGACAGCTCCCCAAGATCCCCAAGATCCCCAGCTCCAAAATGATGGCCAGCAGGTCCTACAGACACAGATTCCACCTGCGTGCCCATGGGGCCAGTAGGACACATTCTGCACTCACATCGTGACAAGGCCCTGGCTAGCTTTGGCACTCACTCTGCAGTTTCTTCGGCAACCTTCTCACATCTGCACATCCCCTGCCTTTCCTAATGGGGCTATACAAGGATATAAGGCTCAGGCTCCAAGGCCCAACCCATCTAATGGGTTGAGGCTGGCTTCATCTGTGCAGCCCAGCAACAACCAGAGCTTAATGGCAGCACGAGCATCCCTTAGTAGCTGAGCTGACAGGACTTCTGGGCTGTGTTCCCTTCTCTCCCAAGCAGGAGTCTACACCTCACCTTTCCTGGCAAACCTCACGGCTGCCATGGAGGTAGACAAGGCAGAAAGTCTGGCACAGAGGTGCCGGGCACAGGGGATGGGGAAGGAGGCTGAATGGCTGAGTTATGCCTCTTTCCCACTTGCTGCAGGAGCACCTCCAAGTATTCTTCCTCTTGGTCAGTTCCTGCTTCACCTCCTTTACAAGATCATGGGGACAGCAGAAAAGTCAGCATGACAAGAGTCTTGGAAAAGTGCACCATGCACAGATGTGACCACAGGAGAACCATGGGTACTGCCAGAGCAGCCCAGAGCCCATGGCCCAGTTACAGAATCTAGGAAGCTACACCAGGCTGGCAGGTGCCAGAGGTGGCCAGGGCTCTGCTTCAGCAAGGAATTTACTGGTCACAGGAATGTAAAGAGGAGGCACACACTCTCACGAGAACATCCCGGCAAGGCCAGTTCCTGGCAATGTGCCCAGGCACTCACTGGCACTTGGTGGCACTGCTTGGTGATGAGATTATTGCCTGGCAGGGAGTCCCAATGTGGACAGATACCCATCTGTAAGGCCACTCACTCCAGGGCTGCCTGGAAGCAGGATAAGCCTTCTGCTGTGACTAGCAGAGAGATGCACTCTTGCCACTGGAGGGGAAGAGCCAGGAGCCAGCGCTGGCATTTCCTCCTGCCTGCAACAGAGATCCCGTAAGTGGGAGCAGGGCAGAAGCAATCACACTGCCTAGCATGCAGGACAGCCCCAGAGGGTGGAGCCAGTTAGCACAGAGGCACCTGAAGGATGGGAGGCTAAAGAGCGTCCTCAGAAAACTGGCCTGGGTCTGACTGAATCAGCAGCACCCCTGGCTCTGGGGTGTCCCCTTCACCCCACCCTAACTCTGCTCTCTGGCTTCTCCTTTCCCCAAAGAATCTGGGAGTCCAACTCATTTCTACCCACTGCCACCCTATCCCTCCCCCTGGCCCCCAGTAGGCAGGCTGAGGTTCATGGCTACAGCACATTTGATGCTGGAGTCCTGAACACTGCCAGATTCATGTCCCCTCTGCCACACAGCTCCCTCTGCTTCTTGAGCTGCAGCTCAGCCTCGCACCACAGCTCAGAGCACAGGAGGGCAGAGTGAGCTGGGGCGCAAGGGCCCTGTAAGCGCCCAGAGAATACCTGGCTGCTCAATCTTTTAAGCTCTCTAGATGGCCCTCAAGCCACCCGCTTCTGTGAACTCACCGGAGCGGGATCTTGACACGGAGGTAGCGGTCCACAGCTATGGCCAGCAGGGCCAGGATGGAGCTCTGGGTGAGGATCAAGACAGGGCAGGCCACCATGAGGCAGGTGTAGAAGTAGGTCTGTGGTCCAATGTTGATGAGGATGGCCAGTGGGATGACCAGGGCCCCCACTGCCACGTCAGCCACCGCCAGCGACACGATGAAGCAGAAGGTGGCATCCCGCAGTGCCTGGTTCACTTTCACAGCCCAAATCACCAGCACGTTCCCAGGCACTGAGACCAGGGCGATGAGCACCTCGATGCCAATATAGGCGGCCTGGAAGGCCGAGATGGAGTGCGACATGACGGGCACAGGCTGGGCACATCAGCAGACAGGCACCACGGGGCACGAGGCAGGCACCTGTAGTCAGGAAGCCTGGGGTGGGGAGGCCTGCCTGGAAGAGGGGGTCCAGGTAGCCCCAGGTAGACGTTCCCCACTTGGTACACGCAGTGCCTGCCAGATTGGCCAGGGTACCCGGGCCCCTCCCCTCTTAGCTGTCCCCTCCCTATTAGCAGCTCCAGAGGATCTGTTCAGCAACTTAAAATAGCAGCACTCACTCCACCAGTGGCTTTGTATCAGGTGTGAGGCAGCTCGCAGCAAACGCACGCCCCACAGGGGTCCCGCGCGCCCGGCTCTGCCCACCCTGTGTCCACAGAACAGGATACAGGGAGCTCACCATCCTGCCTGCTGGCCGGCAGGGTGTCCTAGAGGCGGTGCCCGAAGTTCCCAGCACGCGGAGCTGCCCAGAGTTCCGGGGCCGCGCCGGGCTGGGCTGGGCTCTGGGCACCGCGCGGCAGCTCATCGTCCTGAGGCTCCCGCCGCAGCGCTCCCAGCCCGGCCTTTCAAGCAATCACATGGTTCGGCAGAGGCTCAGCCCCGGACGCTTTTAAAGAGGTAGCGCCCCAGTTCCGCACCTGGGACTGGGGTGGCAAGCGTGGGTAGGGGACTGAGCGCAGGCTCAGCCCGGGGGCGGGCTCTAGCTCCCCAGCGCGCGCGCACGCCTTCCCTGTGCCCACCCACCTGAAACGGCGCCGGCGCCAGGTTCTCACAGCCTTCGGGTCCTGCTCCAGCTCTGCGGGGAGCCTTTGCCTGCCCCAAGGGTGCATTCCAATAGCTCCTTTAAACCAGCTCCCGTACCCTCCCTAGGGACCCCCTCCCCCGCCACGTTGTACCCTCTCTGGGGACCCCCTCCCCCGCTGCTTCGCAGACTTACCCAAGGTCACACCAAAGCTAGCACTGCTCCTGGCCACCTAGGCTTCCAGCGCCAGTGCACCCGCACCTCGACGCCTTCATTTCTCGCTGCCCCCCGAGATGCCTGAAGAAGCCTGGGCTGGCCAGAACGGTGGGGACGGGGGATGGTAGCTAGGACTCCACTCCGGCTCTTGCTCCTCTGTCGCCCTAGGCGCGGGAGCACAGTGACAGTCGGGCTCTTACACCGGGAGGGGCAGGAGGTGGGGGTGGCGGCAGCACCTCGAGCCCCTCCCTCCTCGCCCTCCGCCTCCTCCTCCACCCCCTCCTCTAGAAAAGGAAGTGATTCTGTGTGAAAAGGGCTGGGAAAACGTGAGCTTTCTGAAGGTGTGTGAATCTGGCTTCAGGACTGGACGGGGTGCAGTCTCCCCGTGTCTGCGCCCTCCCCGCTCAATGCGGCAGCCAGCCTCGAGTGGATTCCAGCGACCCTGCCACGCCTTACATCATAGCGCCTCACCTGCTGGCCCGCAGAGTGCACCCTCCCCCAACACACACGCACCGCCCCTGACCACCCACAGCTAGCAGTGGGCAACCCGGGCACCTTGCTCTAATCCTAAAGCCAGCTCTTCCCAGGAAACTAGTCCCTGGCATTCTCAGAAACTCACACCCTTCCAACACTGTTACCGTGCAGGCTCTATCCTGAGTCATTATATTTCTTCCTCATCCATTTTTCACAATTGTCTTTCAGCCCAGTAGCAATTTCCATTTTGCAGATGAGACGCTGAGGCTCATGAAGTGGCTTAGCATCAGTGTCACCCCTTCTGGGGTCCTTTGCTTTCCTCTTTCTCCTTCCTTACAGCACAGCAGCTAAGCCACAGGGTATCTGGTCCAATTCCTCAGTCCAATTCCAATTTCTTGAATTTGTCCTGTGACTTTCTGAAGAAACAGAGACTTCAGAAAGTCACAGGATAAATTCAAACGACCAGGGCAGGAAACCCGGCTGCTGACCTCTGGCACAGTGCAGGGGTGCCCCAGCACTCCTAGGCCTCCCCTAGCTACCTCCTGAAGCCTCTGGTAGGTGGGAGTCCATCAGCACTAACTCGGGGCATGTCCTGGCTCAAAAGGGTACCAGACAGAGAGCCCAACCTGAGAAATCCTTGTCTGGATGTTAGGAGAGGACCCCGTGAGTCATTTGGGGACCCCAGGATCCCAGAACCCCAGAGCGCCTTTCTTCAGTGTCAGGGTGCCAAAAGAGGGGTTCTGTCCATAGGGGGGTGAGCAAACTGCTTCTGCTGGAAGTTGGAGCAGAATCACTGAGGAATGGGGTGGCTGGAACCAAAGCTGCTAGGAGAGAGGGTACAGGCCACCGAATCATCCAGGGAAGAAGAGGAGAAAGCCCAGTGTAGGTAAAGACAGCTTGCATTTCTGCCTTGGGGTGGGGGGGCAAGGAATCTGTGCCTTTAGGACAAACCTTTGGTCCTCCTCAGAGTTTACTGAAAGACTGGGAGAGTAAAGTCCCCCACTGTCTTCACCTCTTCCCAGCTCTAGGCTCCCCACTCCATGCAAACTCAGGCCTCTTTGCACTGTGCAGCACACTGCCTCCCACCCTGTCCTTGGCTCACGGCCTCTGCGGCTCAAGCCCTTTTCTTAATTTTCAGCATCCTGTCTTTCGCTCAGCTTTCAGAAAAACCCAGAAGACCCAGGTAAGCTCCCTCCTTAGGAGAGGGGTGGGCAATTAGGATCTCTCCAGCCCCTCAGCAACATTTTCAGCTACAGAGGGTACCTGAGTCCCAACACCAGCCTTCCCTCCATATCTACCCACCTCCAATTCTACCACTGGTTGTTGATGTGTAGTAGATGTATTTGCATAATGCCTGTAGGTAATTTGTTTGTTCCTTGGTTCCTAGTCATCTGGGGGACCAAAATAAGCCCAAACTCCTTTCCCTCCCTGATCCTAGCTTGCTTGTTCCCAGGCCAGGCCTTTGGGGGATTTAGAACAGCCTGTTGGAAGTCGGAGCTGTCACAGCAGGCTCCCTCCCAGACACGGCTCTGGGAAAGCAGTCTCCCAGGTGGGAGGCAGTGTCACTGGACAGAGCACTGGGCAGCAGAGCCATGTGCTGTGGTGGAAAGAGCCCTTTACTGTGAGTCAGAAAGGCTGGCAACTGGTTTCTAAGTCCTGCTGTGCCATTCACTAGCTTGGTGGCCTCAGGCCAGCCACTTTTCTTCAGTTTACCATCAATCAAGTCATAGCTGCCCTAAATCTGTTCCAAGGTGGGAAGTGGCTGAGAGAGAGACCAAGGAGCTGAGTCTGACCTCTCCCCCAAAACTTCCAAATCCTGACTCTGCCATGGAGTAGATAGATGCCTTGGCTTGCCAGGGGAGGGGGGGCCCTTAAGGGGAATGGGGAAGGAAAGGGAGACCAGGGTTTGCCTCTGGGATGGAACAGGACCATGTAGGAAGGCTGAGGGTCAGTGACTGACACTGTCTCTGGCTTTCTCTTCTTATCCAAGATCCCCTGACTGGATAAGACTGCTGAACCCTGCAGCCAGGCAGCCTTTGTGACTGGCCTGGCTCCAGCAGCTGAGCCTTGGTGTGTTCATTGGCGTGGTGGGCGCAGGAACAATGCCTCATGGGACGCTCATGGGACAGCCTGTGAGTTTTTAGCACAAATTTTATCAGTGAAGCAGGCAGGCCAAGAGACTAGGACAGGAAAGAGAAAGAGGGTACAACATTCAAAAGTATGAAACCTGCTGTGCACAGCCAATGCAGATTGGGACCCAGTTCCACACAGGCCCCGGGTGTGGGTGACCAGTGAAGTTTGCACCACACCTGGGACGTTGGGAGCAAGATTGTGCTGCAGAAGTGTGCAGGCCCCCAGGCCTGGCCCCTCCCCTACCCCCTCAGGCCCATTCATTTTCTTCAGGTGTTGCTTTGATGGCTTCTCTGTCCGACTGTCACAACTTCAGCCTCTCTATGCCAGCCAGGGGAGAGTGGGGAGGAAAGGGCTGATGTGGGAGCACTCCTGGGGACACCCGGGGAACAGCCCTGAGGTCCTGCAGTTTCTCCTTTCTGAAGCTCTCTGACTCCTCTGGCCAGGAAGGACCACCAGGGAAGCTGCACACACACACACACACACACACACACACACACACAGAGGTAAAAAGGGTAAGAGGTGGGGTTTGGCTTAGTGCCACAGGGACTCACAGACTAACAATGTTTTAAGATTTTCCTCTGGTGCTGTGGTGAGGCACACTTGTAATCCCAGCACTATGGGAGGCTGAGGCAGAAGGACTGCAAGCTCCAGCCCAGCTTTAAACAATGTGCTAAGACCTTGCCTCAAAATTTTAAAAAAATTAGAGAGCTGGAGATGCTATTCAGCACAGAAAATCTGGTTCGATCTCGAGTACTGAAACAAAATTCTTCTGAGGTCGAGGGACACTGCTGAGTGGAAAAGCTTGCCTAGCATTTAAGAGGCCCTGAGTTTTAGGCCCAACACTGCCACACAGCCTTCCGTCCAACCTGTCCAACAGGCAGGGTATTTTAATCATTGTCTCATGCCACTGTTGCTGAGTGCAGTGTGTGCACAGGAAAAGAACTGCAGGGTCAGGACATGTACTTGGGACAAAAAGATTTCTAGGTGCCTGGGAAGCCTTGCGCCCCTCCCCGAAGGGCCCTCCTGGCCCTGCCTGCCCAGTGACCTCCCTGGAATCCCCTCCCTCTCCTTTCCCACTGGCCACCTCCCTCAGACTTGTGGGCCAGGTCTCTGGCCTCCCCGCTTTCTCTCTGCCCATCTAGCCATCTTCTCACAGGTGAGGGAGTGGACACTCTGAGCCCATGGCTATCTGTGTGTGTTCATGCTGGGCAGAGGAGGTACTGGATAAGTGGGCCATTTAGTCCTGGTCCCGGCAGACAGCACGAACTGTACCTAGTTCCTGAAGAGGATTGTTGCTTTCACGTGTTCCCACCATCCGTAAGTTATTCTATTCAGCAGACATTTTGAGCCCCTTTCTGGTATTAGAGTGGGATGAGCCCCAGAGATCTAGAGATAAGAAAGCCGTAGTCCTCCCCTACCCCAAGTCTCCAGAAAGAGTTCACCATCAGGCATCAGGCAAGGGAACTGAACGACTGCAGCTTGTCCTGTAGGGATCGGGCTGGACCAGCGACCTCTAGCCAGCCCTTCCCGTCCACCAGCTGTGCTTCCTCTAGCTAACGCCACAGCAGGTGGGTAGCAGCCCTCCCCCCTGAGGGTGGTCGCTTACTGAGGACCCCAGGATGCTGCAGAGCACCACAGAGGAGCCTCAGGGCCCCAGAGGCCTGGGCCATGGCCAGGGCTTGGGAGCTCAGGAAGGCATGGTGCCTCGGGCAGAGCATTCTGTTTTCATTTATCTCACATAAGGGTTCCTGATACTTCATGGGCGCACAGATTGTATTTGCTATGTAGCTTTAACCAAAATCTGACCCTTTGAGCTTCAAGCAAACTCCTCCAGCAAAGAGAACTGAGATTCACAAAGGGAATACACTTGGCTCAATTCCTGCCTCTCCAGTATGAGCCTGGGTCAGAGTAGGGGTCAGGGAGGTGACAGGCAAGCTGGTCCCAGCCCTTGTCGTGACCTATCTCAGGGAATTCTTCAGGGTCCGGCTTTCATACTCAGAGCTCGGTTAGGTGAGAGTCCTTGTCTCCCAGGAAGGGAGGCTAGCTGCAGACCCACCCCAGGAGGAGCCAGGACCAAGTGGGCACAAAAGGTCTCTCCCAGGTGCCTGGCATGTGGGCCTTTATGAAGAAACTCCTGAAACAGCATTCCATGGAAAGCCGTGTTACTAATCCCTAATCATTGGACCAGGAGAATAAATGCTTCCCTGGCAAACACAAGGACCTGACTTCAATCCCCCATTCCACACCAAAAAACAAAAAACAAAAAACAAAAAAACCCCTCTAATCATAAAGGAGAAGCTGAGCTGGGACAGGCTCACAGGAGTCACATTACAGGGCTGAGACTGGAAGCCAGGTCATCAGAGGTCCCAGGTATGACCTGGAACTGTGGAGCCAGTTGGTCTGCAAGGGATTCCAAGAGGAGAGGAACTCAGGCATTTTACAGCTGGTACCAAGGGGACTTACTGTGAAGATGGAAATTGTGTTATTTGTACATAATGGAGTACTATGCTGCCATAAAGAAAAATATGGCATTCATGTTGAGGCATTCATAGGTAAATGGATACAACTTGAGAATATAGTGTTAGGTGAAATAAGTCAGACTTACAAGCCCAAATACCCACAGTTTTTCTTATATGAGAAAAGCAAAAGCAGAAGACAGATAAATAGAAAATAGGGAGAAGTTCAAATATTTCCCAAATTATAAATCCTATTGTTTTAAAAATATTTCAATATATATGCTAATTGGTTTCATTTTTACTAGTTTATCTTAGTTTCTTAAAAAGAAACTTTTATCTGTTGTCTGTTACAGTATTATCTATTTCTTTTTTCTCAGAATTTTTTTGATTTATGTTTTATACTAATTACTTTGAAGGTAACAATGCAAAGTATAGTAAGTATTGTTATTGTCTTATTATTTGATTATGAGGTTTTATTTATTTTTTCATAAAAAGATGGCATATTTTGAAGAGCACTCCAAGATCTAAAACATGGGGTCAGCATCAGGCTGCTTAGAATTAGCTGAGCTCAAGGTGGCTGGGCCCAGGGGGCCCTGAGCAACTGAAATGCTGGCTGGGGCCAGAAGAGAGCGTCACCTGGCCTGGGCCCAGGCAAGGGTGGATACCATTTTCTGGACAAGAGCAGGTGGCATGGGGAGGACTTTGTGGGCAAACAGGAGCACCAAGCACCCTGAACAAGGGCGGTGGGCCTGCCTGGCGTGTTCTGGGCAGGGCCGCACTGGCAGTGCACAGCGAGGGACCACATCGCCGGAGGGAGGCCCAGGGGAGAGAGGACAGCGCAAGGCAGTAAGCGCAGCTAAGGCCGGCAGGCCTTGGGCCCATCCCAGCTCCGCCCTTCAGGCTGGGTGAACCTGGACCGCAGCAGCTCACCACATCTCCAGAGCCCTAGCTCTCCTACCCCAGAAAGAGGAATTACCTTTTTACTCTCCAGAAAGTGAATTTTGAGGAGCAAATCACTAGACAAACATCATGGAGTAGTCTAATGGTATTTAGAAGATTTTGAGCAGAAGCCTGAAGGATCTGGAAGACACTAACTTTAGGAAGCTCATCCTGTGACCACGGGTGGAGGAAGCCTGCCAGCAGCCCCGCACTCCATCACAGATGGTAAACAGCTAACCGAGAGAAGCAGAGGGAAGAGGGGAGAGAAGGAACAGGAGAGATGTGGCAAGCAAAGGCTTCTGGGAGCACTGCCACCAAATGCAGCAGCCAGCGCAGCAGAACAAGGCAGAGATGGGACCTGAGGAAATGTGATGACTGAGGAGGCAGCTGCTGGCCGGGGGGAGGGAGGACAGGACCTGAAGACTCCAGGTGGGGTGCGTGGCCTTCAGGAGGGGTTCTGCAGGCTTCTGGAAATGGCCAGCAGGCACTGGGCGCTAGAGCTGGGTCCTTGGTATAGGCAGCAGTGGAGGCCCCCTGGGCAGAGGACAGCCCCTGGGAGCAGGGAAGCGGTGCAGCAGAATGGCTGGAAAGCAGCAAGGCTGGTTGGATTGGGCGACAGGGAAGGGAGCAGAGACCTCAAAGATCTTTCAGGAGATGGCAGGGTGTACAAGCGCCACTGGAGGGTGAACGGTGCTGCAGGTGGTATAGGTGGAAGTCGTGGGTGCAGACGAGTCTTTAAAGGAGCCTGGCAGGGAGAACAAAAGATGGATGGTTAGCTACAGGAAAGGAGGTCACAAAGAGGTTGGCTTCAGACAGGGGAGATCTGAGCATGCTCGCAACCCATATAGGGAAGCAGTGGTAATAGGAGATGAATCAGAGCAAAGAGAAGCTGAGAACAGACCCCCACCCCTTGCCAAGCACATAAGCAGCTCCTGACAGCTGGCTGGACACAAGGCTCTGTGTGTTCACAGGCCTGGAAGTCTCTGTCTCGCCCTCATCCCTTGGTCCCCCTCCCAGCACTGGGACCTGAGGCTCTGCTCAGAACCCCTCTCAGCCCAGTGCACAGCCAGTCATTCAGCAGTTCCATCACACACAATTAGAGACTGTCTTCCCCCACACCAGCTCCTCATCGTCTGGCAGACGTTGCTGGGCCCCCACCCTGGCCCAGCCCACAAGGCGCCAACCAGGGATTTCTTGGCTTCCCTGGCACTGTCTGTAGCCAAGGAGCTGCCTCTGGGCAATCCACCTGCCACCCACTGCTGCCTGAAGCCCTGGGCTGGCTCCCGCCGACACAGGCAGCCCACCCCTCCCGGACAGCACACACACCCTTGCCAGGCTCAACACCACCTTCCTGGGTGGCACAGCAACTGATCCTGCTCTTTCCCCCCACTTTCTGGGCAGAGGTCGAAACTGAGATGGGGGCGTTGGTGAGCTCTGGCTGGAACTTGGGTGGCGCATGCAGACTCCCTAATGCCTCCTTCATTCCTCCCCACCCTTCCAGCTGCACCTTTAATCACCTTCTGTATATTCCAAGGAAGGGTGAGGTCCTCAAGCTGGGGAGCAAAGTCAAGCCTGGTTGTGCACACCTGTAATCCCTGCCTGCTGAGAGGCTGAAGCAGGAGGGTTAAAAGTTGGAGCCCAGCCCAGGCAAGTTGGTGACTGAGCAAAACCCTGTCTCAAAAAAGAAAAAAAAAAAAAAAAAGAAAAGAAAAGAAAAGAAAAGAAAAAGTCTGCAGATGAAGGTTCTAGGTTCAATCTCTAGGACTGCAAAAGAGACAGACAGACAGATTAGGGTAAATAAGGAAGACAGGATAGAAGTTCATAGCAGCACTATTTATAGTTGCTTAAAAGTAGAAATGACCATACTGTTCACCAATTACTGTCACCAGATTAAATTGAGGACACCCAGTTAAAAAATTTTAATAGCTTTATTGAGGTATAACTTACACAGCATAGAGTTTATCCACCAAAATTTTGTTTTAGAACATTTTTATCACCTCCCTCCCCCAAA
>PVKA01039137.1:0-19703 GCA_004027165.1 Ctenomys sociabilis
GACCATAGTACTAAAAGCCAACATAATATCCTGTCCAACCACCATTAGTGCAGATCTTGCCTCTCATAGAATTATGTAGAAGCACAGCATTATCTATCCCAACTGTACTGTCTATACACACACATCATGATTTTTTCTTTCTACAACCCTTCCTTTGTCTACACCTGTCAAAAGTGGGCACTCCATTGACATTCAACTAACTTAAGTGCTTGAACTCGACACCACAATCCAACACAGTCCAGCATTCTACAACCATAGTGAGTTATTCAAAGAAATTGTCGACCATATCCATTTACAGCTCAGCTTAATATTATGGGCTCATGATGTATACTTCATTTTTATACTTTTCTGCTGGATGGTTAAGACCTAGGTAGATCAAGACATATACCAACACAAGAACTTTATATTTCCTATGTGGTATTACTCAGCTATTAAGAATGATAAGCTTGAAGCATTTATACTGAAGTGGATGCCACTTGAACATATACTCATAAGTGAAATAAACCAGACACACATATGTAAATATCGTATAGTCTCCCTAGTATAACAAGCGAAAAGCAGAAATACAAAGTAAAATACAATGTACAACAAGTAAAATCAATTGAGTCAGATAAGGCAAAGTGAATGGCATATGCTTCAGGATACTAATCAGCTTTTCTTCTAGATGGTTAACAACCTAAGATCACAAGTCAGAGTTGGAAAAATAGAAGAGCCACAAGGCCAGCCAACATTTTGGCCCTAGCCTTTCAAGGTCAGCGAAGACTCAGGACATAGGAGAACCTGTACTGCAACATCATGAAACTCAGGTGAGCTCCAAATTTTCTGAACAAGGTGATTATGGAGCCACAGAGGAAAGAGATTGAAATTCTAAAGTGTGCCTGGGGAGAGTCACATGAAGAGAAAACTTTCTCTCAAGCTTTCACAGAGAGCAATCTGGTCAAGCATTGGCCGTGACTCATCCACATGGATGACACAGACAAAGGAACTACAGAATAATGTACAGGACTACAAGATAAACCCTGAGAGGACTACCCTATACTCTTGTAGCGCTGGCCTCGTAGCTCCCAGGAAGAATACAGAGGAGACCCTGCCTTATGCAGGCTCAGAGCCCTGCGCTGGGAGCTTAGCCCTTCTCAGAAAGCATCAGCAAAGCTGGAGGTGCTTTGCGCGCCCCCTATGGGCCAACAGAGCTACTCAGCTGAACCCAAGCTAGCACAGGTGTGGAGGACAGATGGGGAAGACCTCTCCTTCACTGATGGAGGACCTGAGAGGAGCACTTCATGAGTGCTCAGCGAGGCTGAGATACGCAGAAGGCATATAAAGAAAACAGCAGAGTTCCATGAGCTTTGCCTTTCCTGAAACGCTCTACAGTGGGAGGAAGGGGCCCGGCCACCTCCCGGTCTGCACAGAGGTAAGTTGGGAGTCTCAGGTCACAAAAGGCAGGTGTGAAGCCCACCTTGGCAATAGCAGTTAGAGATGAGCACAGGGCCTGTGACCCTTCTTCTTCTCACCCCTTCCTGGACCAGCAGACCTCGGCTAGGATTCTGGGCCTGGCTGCAGCATCAGCTCTGACACCCCAGCTGGTTCCCAGGCCCACAGGGTTCTCTCCTGGGTCTCATTTCTCCTCACTACACTAACCACAGGTCTCCCCTGGTATCAGGCTTTGATGCATGGCAGCAACCCTGTAGCTCAGGTGCTAATCAATAATTCCCAATTTACAGCTGGGGAAACTCAGATGCGAAGAGGCTGAGTAACTTGCCCACAACCATGCAGCCAAGCGGGATCTGATATGCCTGCCTGGCTGCAAAGGCCATGAGGACAAACTTGTGCTGCGCCTTCCTCCACACTCCCTTTCTTTACAGGAAAGATCATTTAGAGGAAACGTTCAGCCTCCTCCTTCTAGGATCCTTACACTGCATGAATGTAGAAGAAGAAAAACTCTAAATGATTTCTGTATTTTGAAAGCTAGGCAGCCACACTGACCATCTCTGAGCAAGATGAGCAGAGCTCAGGTTGAAGGGTGACCACACACTGAGGCAGAAGAGTCCAGCCCAGGACCCCATCTAGAAATGGAGGGGCCAACTCAACTGGAAACTTTGGCACCTCAGAGTCAGGGCCCGTAAGCATGAGCCCTGGGTTTGCCTCAGCCACCTCCTGAAACACACCTGTCAGCTGGTTGGAAGACCCACCAGCTGGCCCCAGTTGAAGATTTAGGAGCTGTGAAGATTTAGGGGCTACCAGAGAGCAGACAGCTGTGGAATCTGCCCAGGTTCAAGGGGCCCTAACCCTGGGTGAAGGCTCTGCTCCCACCCAGCCACCCTTGGGCTGCCCCTTCTCACACGGTCAGCTCTGCAGCCTCAGTAGGTCCTGGGAGAACAGGCAGAGATCATCAGCTTGGCATCCCGGGGAGTCACACCCACGGACCCCAGCCCTGCGCCCCTTACATGGCCATAGTCTGTCAGGTGCATCAGCTCACCTACTGGCAAATGATCAGTCTTTCCCCGAAAAGGAGAAACCAGGAAAAAATTAAACAGGGGCTGGAAATGTAGCTCAGTATGAAGGCCCTGAGTTCAGTCCTCAAAAGAACAGTGAAACCTCCTAGAGAAATCAGTGTGGATGCATTTCTATGCAACCCAACACCCACCTGCCCACCGCTGGCCCGGATCACCCCATGCCAACTTCACAGGTCTCTGCCTCCGGGGTGCAGAGGCATCTCAAGAAGAGCACGGGTGGTGCCTCCGAATGAACGGCAAAGCTCCTGATTTACCTCCTGGGCTAGGGAGGATCTTTAAGGTGCTACAGAGACTTTTAAGAGGCTCGCAGGGAAATGATTAAGTGTCAGTGTGTTTCATTGGCCGACACTGCTGCATCCCGATTTACTGTTCCAGGCAGGGCAAGAACAAGTAGCATGATAAACTAAGGGCCCGAGGTGACCAGGAAAGGGTGGGGAGAGAGCTTGGCATCAGCAGAGATTTGTGAAAATGGCTTGAAACAGGGAGAAATCTCTTGCTGGAAATATATGAAAATAATTCCCAGTAGATCACTCTTTTCCCACTGTGCTCTGCAGGAACAGCCCCACTTACCATAACAAAATCTGGGCAAAAGGGCAAGTCCAATGGGCTCTCAATGCCCCTGGGGCCATCAGTGCCATGTGCCATGTCTGCCACTTCCCAAGGATCATCTAACAGTGCAGCGTTTCTATGAAGCTTCAGCCCTAAGAGGACTCCTTACATGCTCTCTAGCTCCCACCAACCTCTGAAGGGGAAAACTGAGGCTGAGAGGTGTTAAGGAGCTCTCTTGAGGTTACAGGGCTAGATTTATCTGATGTAAAATGCAGAACCTGCCTGTCCCTAGCAATGACAGAAGTGGTGCAAGATGGTGACCCATTGCTTTCGGACTCCTGGAGTTTCCCTAGAGCAGGATGGATCGATGGATGGATGAGGAATGAGGGATGCAGGAAGTCATCCCTGGAAGGCTTGAGGTGCTTTCCCTGACATTCCTTAGGATCCCTGGGTGTCCCCTCAATGCTTTCCAAAGTCCAGCCTTAGCCATTGTTATGACTGGTCCTGAAGAATAAAGGATCTGTCTTTCCAGCAAGACTACTGCTATGAGCTTCGGTGAGGCAGGGGGCATTGTTCTCGGTTCTTGCCCTGAATCTCTGCCAAGTCAATGCTTCCATTCCCAGTTCACCATGGTGAACTCATGAGCTCTTCCCCCAGGCAAGACTGTAGGAAAAGAACAATGGACAGGCCAGAAAGGCCTATGTTCTAGTGATCTGTGTACAACGGCCTTCAGGACCCAAAATCCTGGCTCCATCCTGGCTCAACCTGAAGTGGAAGGCATAGCAAAAGCAAAATGAACAAGAAGTACAGAAAATCATGCTACAACTTGATGAATTGGGTTTCCTGCAGGAAATACTTCTCCAGTTCCCACAATTGGTTTGCAAAAATAAATATTTTTACTCCAAAAATACTTCCATAATTTCCAAAATTATATGGGCCACATTCTTTTATCACAAAGCAATAAAGCTAGAAGTGAATGATAAATGCTTAATTTTTCAACCTAATCATTCAGATTTGTTAATTTAAAAAGTTTCCAAGCCTCCTGCCAACCTCTGGGATTAAGTAGAATTTGGAGGATGTCACAAAAATTGTTCCTATCATCACATCCACACTTATGGGGTCACCCATCCAAAAGTAAACTCAGAGGAAAATTAATAACCTTGGTTAGCCTCATTACTGAACAAGAATAAAATTTAATGAACTAAACGTTCAACTCAATACATTAGAAACAGTAGATAAAATGTAATAAAAAGTAGGATAAAGGGACAGACCTCAGTAAACAGCTTTCTGTCTTAAAGAAACTTCCCCCTTCATTTACATGTAGACAGTTTGCATAAAAATGCAATATGACTTGCCTGAGAATCTTTTGTAGAATGTTTTATGTGTAGAGCCAATTGAATTAAACTGTTTGCTGTGTATAACACTGAATGAGCACAGCACAGCTTAGTATGCAAGGAACAGCAGAGCTGTGAGCACACACCCTTGGCCTGCCCCGCAGGTCAGAAAGACCCTTCTGTCGTAGACATTAAATTTTATTCTTGTTCAGTAATGAGACTAACATGCTTTCTTGTAGGTCAACTTCATGTAGTTAAGGGACGCCTAGAGAACTGAAAAAGCATGGTTTTGGGAACTGAAAAAGCATGGTTTGGGATTCTCAGGGAATCCTTGGAGAAGACCCAATGTGAACTTGAGAAAACTCAAGATTGGCCCTCAATGTGAGACATCGCCACTCAGCCAAGGTCCAAATGGAACTAAAAGAAAGGAAGGGGACCTGGTTCCACTCTCTTGGAGCTGAGATCCACTGTTCTTTTCCTGACCTTGGACCTCAGAAGTGCAAGCTTTAGACTACAAGATTCACACGAGAGCCCTGAGGGTCTCAAACACTGACCTTGGACTAACCCACTTCCTCCCCCCAGTCCAGGACCCCCTGCAGGCAGATGACTGCTACAGGACTCAGTGCCCATAGCCAGCCCTTTCCTCTCTTGTATAGTCACATATTTATCCAACTGTTTCTGTCTCTCTTGAGAACTCTCATATATCAATAATAATTAAATATTAAAGTTTTTATAAAGATGCTTATCATGAGAACAGACCACAAAGATGGCAAAAGAATTGTAATTGGTTTGGACAGAAATTATGGGTGACTTTGAGGACCACACATGCTATGTGCATGAGCTTGGCAAGGGTCAACCCCAGTGCCATCTCCAGCTGAGGGTCTAGAACTGCCTAGGCCTATTCTTGGAGTGCAAAACAAGGTGACATGCTCAGAACTGCAGGCTGCACCGCTGAAGACCAGGTGGATCCACTTCTGCCTAGGTGTCTGTGATAGTGGCCCATCTGCCAACAGCCTGTGAACTCTCAGGGGATAGGGGACAGAACCAGGGGCTGGCAAGACTCTTTAGGAAAGCCACTAATGTGAATGTGTGTTAAGGAATCATCTTTATAAAACTGTAGCACAACTGGAAAGATCCCAACTTTGTGAAGAAACGAGACCAAAAAACAAAGAGATGATGAAGTCGAGGAGGAGAAGCAAGAGTGCGGAAGAAAGGAGGGAGAGAAGGAGAGGAGAGGGAGGAAGAAAGGAAAGAAGGAAGGGAACAAGGAAAGAAGGAAGGAGGGAGAGAGAGGAGGAGAGAAGAAGGGAGGGCAGGGGAGGGAATTAAGCAGGCATGAAGCGGGGAGGGAGGAGAGCCTTCTGCAGCAAAATGCCTGGCACCTTTTAATTTTGACACATCTGCTAATTACATCTTACTGTCCACCTCCATTCTGTCCACCTCATGAGCTTTCAGGTCATTCTCAGATCCCTCTGACCCAAAACAACAACCGCCTGTCTGATACAGACATTTTGATCCTTAATGACCATTAACTTAGAAATCTCTTAGTTTTAAATAGCTTTATGAAGATATAACCTACACACCACAAAATTCACTGGCAACTATTTTTGCAGAATGTATAATGAGTGATAATGAGCTGAGCTAAGTCACCAAGAGAAGAAGCAGTTCTCTGGAGCTGTTTGGGGATCGGCAACTTAAGCTTGTCCATGGGTCAGATCCTCTGATCTGCATCCTTAAGAAAGAGGCCAGGCCCTGTGGATCCCAAGAGGCAGCACAGACTGTGTGTGCCAGATTCCAGACATTCCTGCAGCCTAAAGAGCCCCAATTTCATTGCACAAATTATTTCTCTGAAAGCTGCTAAAAAGGATTGCGGGCTATAATTAGGATAATGCCCTACAGGATTACATTCACAAATGTAATTACATAATCGTTTACAGCTAAATGGCACCGTGAAAGGACACAGTCTCTCATGCATGAGGGTTAGGGGAGGTGCCAGGTGCCTCCTTTGGAACTGTGGACTCCAAGCCATCTTCCTGATGCCAGATTAGCTCAGAAATAGTTAAGGATGAGCTAGAAGGTCCTTAATCCCTCTGTGGGCTTGTCGCAGGCTTCAATCAACCACATTATTTAATGATAAAGTGGAAGCTGCCAAAGACAAATGACCTAAACTAGAGTTCTCAATCAGACGCACCAGGAAAGAGAGGGTGAGCTTGGAATCTGTGGGCTGCTTGTGGCTTGGGGCTTGGGGCATGGAAATCCTGTCGGCGGCACAGACACGGCTGCAATATGGACAGCCACACTGGGAAGGTGCAGACCACTGGCTCTCTTACTCTCTGGAAGTCTGAGTAGCACTCAGCATTTCAGAATTTTCAAACACCATCTAGCTGTAGGCATCAAATTGCTCCTACTGGACACCCAAGATCTGCATGGCAGTGCACACTCTGGACTTCCAGAGAAGTCCTGCCCGCTGGCACAGAATCATTCTGCTCTGTCTCGCAGCCACAGTCTGCTCTTCGTGCTCTACTTCCCACACCTCTCTAAGATGCTCCATATGTTTGTGTGCACAACAGAAAGCATCTTTTGTTAGCCCAAGCGTCCTAAATTTTGGTCCAGACAAAAAAAAAGAAAGAAAATGTAGCTGGATAAGAGGACCATAGCTTTTGAAACCCATCACGATAAATCACATTAATATGGACCCCATTAATCTGAAGTAGGTGCTAATCCCGTAGGCCTAGAAGGAAGCTTAGCTTTGAAGAAAGAGTTTGCTTTCTAAGCAAAGCAGGATGCAAACAAGCCACAGTAAGTGTAACCTACTTAGAGGCAGATGTTGTTCCTAAAGAAAAAGGTGCACAATAAGCTGTGCCTGTGTTTGGGCTCTAATCCCCAGCTCACCCTCCACACTAGACAGAAACCAACCTACTTAGAGCATCATATGCAACACAGGCCCTTCCTGCATTCCAGCAACTCCAGCATTTCCTCTAACACCGGTGGCAGAAGTAGAACTGTCCTAAGATCCACTTCTCTTGATGCCTTATTGGGGAAACTGAGGCCCAGGGAAGGGAATGATCCAGCTCAAAGCCACACATTTGGTGACTCCGCCCAGTGATCTCACCCACCTTTGGTCTCCAGCTTTGCCACCCATGGGTCAGGTCCTGATCTGAGCACAGGCATAGGTTGGGGCCTCCCTACCCACTCAAAGCTAGACAGGAGTCCCCAAACTCCAACCCTGTCCTCTGCATAAGTCCAGTGACTTCTCCTAGATCTCTGCGAATCCTGGAGGTCACCTCCACCCCGCAGTCCTGCTTCCCTGCTTGCCATCTCTGTCCCTTGCTGCGTGGACTCAAATGGGACACCCAGCCCCGTCATCAGCGTTCACAAAGGCCCACACCTTCACAAATGGGGTAGACCGTGCCGAAGGGCATCTCTCGGACTGGTCTGTAGCAGCTCAGTCTTTTAGGATCCATTTGTCAGCCACTCCTTGACTGTGAAGAGCAGAGCGACCCAGTTATCTCCAACAACTAACTGCTCAATGAAAGGGGTTGCACACCACCCTCATGCAGCCAGCCTGGGAGCAGCGGCCTATTAAGTAGAGAAGCCTGTAAAGCTGGATCCAGCCCACCTTCCAGCAGGAAGAAGCAGCCAAACACATCTTCCCACACACACTGGCCTAGCAATTCCTAAACATCTTCAGCCTACACCCTGGGCTGCCCCTCAGGCACCGCAATTCCACCTCTGCATATTTTCTCCTCCTTCCTTAAATTCCCTGCCCCTTTTTCTGTTAGTTTTCCCTCAGCCTCTGGAACAATAAGGTAGGTTTTTTTGTATTTTGTTTTGTTTTGTTTTGTTTTGGTGGAACTGGAGATGGAACTCGGGCCCCAGGGAAGCCCATATTCCACTGCGCCATCTCCCCAGCCCCCACTTTTTTAAAAAATATCTCATTCTCTTCTACAGAATGGTTATACCATTCTTTCCTTCCTCTCTCCCCTGTGATCCTGCCACCAGCCTCTGGTGACCACCTGCCAGACCCCCGACTTTGGACACCAAAAGCCCCACAGCCCAAGAAATTCCTCAGCCCAGAGCAAACAAGAGAACACTCTAATTGGAACTGCTGTTCCAGCCAACGTGACCTCCCCAAGGGAAAGCAAGGGCTACACTGGCTAAGACAGTGCCTCATCTTTTCTGTTTAATCATAATGGGTGTTAAATTACATCAACCGCTGTTCAGCCTCTATTAAGAGAATCCAATTTAATCTATCCACGGAATAAGTTACATTAATATATTTTCTAATGTTCAATCATCGTTTGTTGTTGGAATAAACCACATTTGAATGCACTAGATGTTTCTTATGATCTCGTGCTTGATTTGCTATCCTAATATTTGGTAAGTAACATTTGTCCCCAAATGAGTTCCATTCACAGTTTTCTTTTGCTGCTTTTGTCTGATGGTAGAGCCTGGAATAGACTCACCTTGCGAAATGAGTCTGAGAGCATTTCTACTTTTTTCACACCTATTTCGTTCCTGCCCGGCTTGAATGCAGGAGTGAAAAATGAAAGAAGAAAGACATTCCAAGCTGTCATGCAGGAACCCTGCCTCCAGGTGAAAGACTTCATCTTTATATCCAATAGGTACCACATGTTCAGGGGAAAAGGTGCTTGAAATGAAGCACATCAAGAAATATAATGGTGAGATGAAGAAAATAATTCTTCATGAACTCACAGAGGGAGAAGAAGCATTTTCCTAGGTAGGAAGAACACATGAAGCCACTCTGCACTCCAATGCATCCTCAGCAAGTTTCAATGCAGAGGAGAACCAGGTAGCAATGTCCACAAACCACAGTGGAAATATGAATTTGAGGGGTCACAGCTCTCACTTCAGCATTCAAGCATAAAAAAGCACCAGGCAGACATTCTCAGAGAACAGGAGAGAGCTAGAGAATAGGGCAGCCACAAACATGTCTTGAAATTCTCACTGGCAGTTAGATCCAAGCAAAGCATAGCAACAGGGAAACTGGAGGGGCCAGGAAATGGGGGTGGGGTGTGAAAAGGTTGGGGGAAGAGGGGTCTTGATGGAGTGGGAAAAAGGGCCAGATCAGGGAGGGGGAGGGGGGACTAAGGAAAAAGGAGGAAGAGAAAGGGAAAGAGAGGGAAAATCTGAAACAGCAGAGCTAAGCCTGTGGAAAGGCAGCTTTGAAAAGCAAAGCTCAAGTGTGTCATCCTTAAAATCAAGAGACAAGTCCTCAGCCAGGGGAGTCTGGAATCCCTGCACTGAGAGGCTGAGGCAGGAGGATTCGAAATTCAAGCCCAGCCTGGCTGCACAATTTAAAAAGACCCTGACTCAAAATAAAAGACTTAAAAACATAGCTCGGTGCAAAGACCCTGGGTTCAAGCCCCAGCATTGGATTTAAAAAAAAAAGGCAGAGAAAGAAAAAGAAAGAAAGAAAGAAAGAAAGAAAGAAAGAAAGAAAGAAAGAAAGAAAGAAAGAAAGAAAGAAAGAAAGAAAGGTGACAAGCATTCTCTAGCACAAAGAACTCAAGCAACATAGCACATATGTTCCCTAGGAGGAAAAAAAAAAAAAAAACCCTATTACACAAGAAAATAAAACACTGTAGTAGAGAGGGGGGAAACTTTGAAATAGAAAGGTCATGAAAAATGGCAAGCATTGAATATAACAAAATATGGAATTAAAGGAAACCATAAAAGAGAATCCAAGTGTTCTAAACTTGGACAAGGTAAAGGTCTAATCCAGTAAATAAAAACTGGTAGGGAGCTTCAGCTGAAAAGGTCCTCAGACCTTCATCTTTCGTAGTACAAAGCAAGTCGAAATTGTCTGGAATTAGAAGTACGCTCTAATCAAAACAACTCTCAGAACACAGTGTTCTTCATAATCTTTTTTTTTTTCTTTAATCTTTAGAGACTCTCAAGAATGACAGATTGGAGGGGAGGGTATTTGTTTGGCTGCCACAATTAGAATTTGAACGCCCGGCCTTCACACTGAGTTACACCCCAAGCCCTTTCATTTATTTATTTATTTTTATTTTGAGATTGAGTCTCACTCGGTTGCTAAATTGCCTAAACTGTGCAGGAACTCAGCTTCCCACAGAGCTGGGATTACAGATTGTGCCACCGTGCCCAGCTGAAAGCAGTTTTTTTTTTTTTTTTTGAGGTGAAAAAAAAATTTACTCTAAAACTCAACCATTGTTTGAGTCTCATTTTGAGTTTCTCCTTGATGCTATGAAATTCAAGCAAAATTCAATGCGTTTATTTTAAAATAGTATGTGTCAAATACTCTTGTTTCATGAAACTGCTTCTGTTTGTACACCTGTTCATATATCTGGAGAGACGCCTAGAACCACTACTACCTACTTTTGATAACTATTTCGGGGTGATAAGATGTTAAATTGTACATGCCTTTTTTTCTTTTTTTTCACTTCTCTTTCACTTGAATTGTTTATAAGGATGCATGGTTTTTGTTAAAAATCAAGTTCTTATTTTTTTGGCAGAACCGGGGATTGAACTCAGGCCCTTGCGCTTGCCAGGTAAGCACTTATTCTACTGAGCCATCTCCCTGGCCCCTAAGTTGTTATTCTTACAGGGGAAAAAAGACAAACAGAAGGAGGAAGGGAAAGAAAAAGGAAGAAAGGAGTGAGGGAGACAGGAAAGGTTGCTACACAGGAAGGAATTAATGAAGAGATGGAGAGGGAGAGAAAGGAGAAGCGGGTGGGGGTCAGAATATGTTAGTTAAAAATACTGCACCTTGGCCTGCTGAGAATATTTTTCTTTCCTTTTTTTTTTTTTTTTTTTTTTTTGTTGTTGTTGTTGTTGTTGTTGAATCAGGAATTGAACTCAGACCTTTGCTCTTGCCAGGCAAGTGCTTATTCTACTGAGCCATCTCCTCCCCCCCCCCACTCATCTTTCCCCTCAAGCAGGTCACAGAAATGCAAATCTTTCCCAGACAGAACAAAGAAGCCAGAACCCCTGCCTCCCAAAACCTAGAAAGGTCACTTTCTCCCACCTCCCCTTCCTTACTGACTCTCGTTTCAGAAGAGATACCCCCTATACCCAGAGGAAAAGAGACTACAGGATGCCTGGAAGAGTATGCACAGACAGGACCGGTTGGGACGCCCCCCACGCAGGTCATGCCCATCAGATCTGATGGCCTTTTGTGCAACCACATTAGTGCCCTGCTGTCTGTTCTACATGGAGTGTAAGCATAAAAATGGATCTCTTTCCCTGGGTCTTGGGTCTTCCTATGTGAAGGCGCTTATGTCACAATAAAAACTTTGATTAAATCCATGTGTTACGCTTTCTCTTGTTAACCTGCCTTTTGTAATAGCAGCAGCTGTGACCCTCATTGAAGTGAAGAAAAGTATCCACCTTTCCACCCCTACTGAAGAGAAAGAAGGAAGAAAACCATCAAAACCATTAGGCTTTAGTCCCAGAGTCCCACATCCATTGTTCTCCAAGGAAATCAGGGCTCAAGCTCCCTCCCCTGGCAGGAGTCACCTTCCCCGGCACTGGGCAGGACAGTGACAGCCCCAGGCAATGCTGCCCTGACTGATCAAGTCTCCTCTTCAGGTGAGGGGACACTGGGCAGAACTTTGTGTGAAGCTCTGACTTTGCCCTAAAGCTCCGATTTCCCCCACCATTCAATTCCCTTCGGAAACAAATGCATTATCAGCAAAAGCCACCAAGCCCTTCTGAGGCCAGAGACACAGGCTGGGATCCAGGTGCTCAAGGCTTCGCTGTGTGACCGTGCCTTGGTGTCCACCTTGTCCTCCAAGGGGCTGCCAGCTCTGAGGCCTGCCACATGATGCAATGAACTTTCAAAACCAAGGACAGAGTGAAACTGAGCGGACAGCACCAAGCTTATGCTATGGGTTCTCTGCACGTGGCTGATCTCCCCAGGGCCACTTGTGTCAAATGTCCATTCTGACACCTGTGCAAGCACAATCAGGGTTAGGCAGCTTCAGTAACTTAGCCAAGGGCGCTCAGCGCACTTTTGAGCCCCGACCAGCACTGAGCCCCCACATCTTGCCCCTAGACCTCACTTCCCTGAAATCGCCTCAGCCTGAGCAGAATCTGAGAAGCAGTCCAGAGCTGGCCCCATGCTGCTCTTGCACAGGGTGAAGACTCCCGGGGCCAGAGCCACCTGCTACCCATGGGGTATCCAGTGGAGGCAGCCTGGCAGGGCAGGAACGGCAGAGCAAGGCCTGGCCTCCTGCTGAAAGAGGGTCAGGACAAGTTGGAGATACCTGGAGAGGTGGCCATGACAGAACTCTCAGATGGGGACAAATCGCAGTGCAGAGGGACCAGGCATGACCTACTGGAGTGGAGCAGCCTGGGACATAATCACTGTCTTCCAACACCAGAGACTTTCTCAGAGCTCAGAAAGGGCCAGGAAAGTGCAGAGCAGAAGCCACGACAGTGCAAGGGAACAGGGCCAACACAAAACAGGCAGGACACAGGTGCAAGGGGAGGGGCGCAAGCGGTACTCAGCCAGAGGGCCATGGAGAGACCCCCGCCAGCTGAGGAAGGATCCATCATCCCAGCAGAGGACGGGGTCAGCACATATCACTCTCTCGAGTTTTAGTGGTTCTGAGAAGAAAATAACCCAAGTCTGGCCAGTTAAGGTGTCCCGGTCCTGGCCACTGCCAGAAGGTTAGGACAGAAACATGACTCAAGTTGACCGATGGCACTCTGTCCTAAGGCTTCTGTGAGAACTGTCATAGAGGGGGACCCCTTTCTGCTTGAAAAACTGAAGTGGTCAGACTACAACACATATATCCACATGCTTGGGCCTGCAAGGAGACTAAAGCCAAAGAGAGAAAGGCACAAAGCCATGTCCAGAAAGAGAGAGTTGAGCCCTGGATCCAGCCATGCCTGAAACCTGAGCCTTTCAATTACTGAAATATCAGCCTTCTTTGCTTTCTCCAAATGTATGATGATTTTTTTTTATCTTATGCTCATTTTAATGAGAAGAAAAGATAAAATAACAATGAGACAATTTCAAACCAGCTTAGTAGGACAGTTACAATAGTTAATACATTGCATATCATTATCTCCATAGTAGTTATCCAGAGGACAAGATGCAGACATGATATCTTGTCTAAACACTATTAGTACAAACTTTCTTCTCCTTGAACTAAAAGAAAATAGCTGTATATCCATCCTAACTATCTTGTATGTATGTATATTTTTCCCACAACAAAATGGTCCTTTATTTATATCCCCTTTTTTGTTTTGTTTTGTCAGAGATGGGTGTTCCCTTGCTGTTAGAGAAGCTGTATTTGGAGAAGTCTTTAAAGGACTTTTTCATGCTTGATGCCAGCCCAAAGATTGTAGGTGCTTGAATTCATTGGCAATAGCTCGCATCTCAGTAAAGCAGCCTCCAAAGGTCCTTCAAGGCGGCACTTAGAGATTCTTTTGTCCTATAAATATTTCTCTGCTAAGCTCATATTAATGTGCCTGATCTGAGTTGTCAATGCACAATTCCCAAGGCTAATTGTCAAGTAAAGCAGTTAGTGACTGCTGAGGTCCCCTGAGCTGACATGTAGAAGAAACCAAGTGCTGCATACAGCCAATTCTCATATGATGAACACACACACACACACACACACACACACACACACACAACCAGCCTCATCCTTTGGAGAATCCACCCTGGCTTGGGAATATCACCTCAGACTTACTTTTCCTTTAAAAGCTTGGAAGGAAGTGGTGCTTGGAAGGAACTGGTGGAAACAGAATAGGGCTCGGCTGCAGATAAAAGTCCAGGTGGGTGCTGCCAAGAAAAACTGTCCTGCAGGACAGCTGTGTGCACTCAGCCCCAAAGGCTGCTACTGGCGAGGACAGGGAGCTGGAAGAGCTTGAGATTCCAAGGTCCCCAGAGCATGAAGCAAGGGCACAGGAGAGAGGCACGGTGGGCCTGCTGCCCCATTTGGGCATTCCTGGCACACTTCCAGCTTCTCTTAGCCTACCACTGGACCCACCTGCTGCCAGCTCAGGATGAGGAGCCAGTGTGACCCATCTCTGAAGCCCAACTCGACCCTGGCTCCGGAACTGAATAAACAAGCATATGAAAGAGAGAGAGAGAGAGAGAGATTGCCCTCCCAGCGTTTACACTGTGTGAAACTCCTCTAAATGACACCCTAAAGGAGAGAAAGAAACGCTGTCTTGGCAGGAGTATCAGGTCAGCAGCAGCAGCCGCCGGTGGCAATCCTTGCCTGTGAGAACCATCTGACCTTCTAACCCGCTAACACTCTCCTGTCCAAGATGATCCCTTCAAGTATCCACACCAGGCAGGCAGGCAGGCAGGCATTTTTAGGTTTCCCTAAGTAGAAGCGACACAAGAAAGTACAGCGATGTCGTGGGGATGAGGAGCCCGTGGAGGGAGGCATCCCTCGCCTCTGCTGAGCACAGGCAGCGATTGCAACCCGCCTGGCCCCAACTATCCCCTCCTGCACTAGGCTTTCCCTTACAGCATTCATATGCCGCTGAGAGTCACAAACCATTTCACTGTTACCCATACTCCTGTTGTTATGGCCATAGCTGTAACACCTCAGAGGCCTGCGGATCAGGGTCTTGAGTGGATGAGTTTCCTCCTCCCCAGCCACCAACTCCAGTGCTTTAGGAGGTCAGAACAGAAAGTCTTAAAAGACCCCTGCTGGAAAACCAAGAGATCTCCCTCTTTCTTGGAATTTTGATTCCTCCAGGGTTCAATAATACAGGTGACTTTTTGTGCTGGCTGAGTCTTCCCCTAAATACAGTTAGGTGGGGGCTGGGAGCACAATTCACTGATGGAGATCGTGCTTTGCATGCATGAGGCCCTGGGTTCAATCCTTACAACAAAATAAATTAAATAAAATTCAACTGGGTCATACATCCCAGCACCAGCCACTCTACCACTCTCTCACCCATCATGAGAGGTCGGGAAGAACAAGACTGTGCTTCCCATATCACTAATGGAGAACTTGAGGCCAAAACACAGTCAAGATGACTTGTCCAAGATCAAGACTGCTGACAGCACTGCCAACACCCAAGTCCCTGCAGACTCCTGGCCCAGCCAGTGCTCTTCTCACAATGCTGAGATACAGGTACTAGTAAGTCTTTTCCTCTCATCCTGAAATGACTACAATATAATAAAATTGTCAAAAATATCAGGAGCAAGAGACAGGAAGAGCACAGGCAAAAAGGAGCAATAATTTCATGACCCTCCCAAACTCTCCAAATGCTTGAAAAATAGTCCATTCCCTAAAACTTTCCCAGTGGCCAGCCTGTTACCAAATATTGTTTTTAAGTTGCAGATCAAATTGTTTCTGATGTCCTCGGGAGCTCCGTGTCAATAGCTGATGCTAATATTTTGTGAGAGACAGGCAGAGTGGAACAAATGTAAAATCAATGCCATCTGTCTCCAGGAAACCACTCAAGATTCCAGACATCAGAGAGGCCTGACGCAAGCAGATTTGGAAGCGGCAGCCCCCACTGAGGTAGAGAAAGATGGTAAGTAGGAAGATCCATTTCTGGTCAAAAGAAGTCTCTTTTTGTCAAAAACAATCAGTGAAATTTGGCCACTACGAAGTAACTCTTCCTTCTTTGAAGTCTTCACCCCAAACACAAATTTATGACATGGTCCTCCACACTTGGCTTATGGTCAGGTAGCAGGGAGGACTTCCTCAGTAAGGGATGAAGAACTCAGGAGGAGGCCAGCCAGTGAAACTGATTTATGCTTATCTGCATTGGGACCATAAGCCTGCATGGAAAAGAAGCATGAGTCAGACAGCCTGGAAGGGATTCTCAGAAGACTGGCTCTGCAGGTTTTCCAATCAACAGCCAGCCCAGAAGGGTACCAAAGCCACACAAGACTCGCCAGGCAGAGCAGCAGCTGGTCTTGGGAAACAGGCCAAGGCTACTCCAGAAGTCCAGGCATTCAAATGCCCTGCGACCACTGAGTTTGCCTCAGAAGGCTCTCAGGGAAGATGTAGCTGAGCCCAGGAAGGTGCTCACGATTTCCTGGGATGTGATCGTTCCACTCTGGAGTCCCTAAAGACTTCTGAGCCCTCTGAAGAGAGCATCCTTGCCTTCCTGGAACCAGTCCCCCAAGTGTACATCCATCTCTATGGTTACCCCTTCTAAACCTAATCAGGACCCAGAATCTGATGAAGAGGTGTTGATAAGTGGGGAGCAAAGGACAGACTTGCAATCTGAAGAATTCAGGCTGGAGAGTGGTTCTTATCCCTGCCATGGCCAGACTTGTCACACAGAGACTCTCTGTGCTCTGCAGCTTTCCTGGGCATCAGTGACACTGGCTAAGCCAGCATGTGGGGGACCCCTGCCCTGTCTTCATTCCCAGATGTCCTGACTGGCATGGTGTGTGCCTCACAGCACCTGACGGGACCATGGCTCTCTACCCTTCCCTTCTCTCTTCAGCCTGAATTTTTCCCCAGAGGTCTCCTGATTGGAAGGAGAACTGCCTTAGAGTACTTTAGTGACAAGTGACATTCAATAAATGGTTGAACTGGAACAGATCTGCCAAAGGACAGCCTTCTATGCTGCTGCGGTCAGACATTAGGGTGATAAGAAGCAAGGGACCTCCATGGCTAGACAAATACATCTTAATGACGGTATGACAGTCATGACTTTTGGGGACAAGTGACAGAAACACAAACAAAGCCAGAGGATTTGTGAGTTCAAAGGCCAAGCCCCAAGAAGAGCAGGAGTCCTGTGTGAGCGAGCAGGATATCAGGGGTGTCCCCGCCTCTCCTTCCCATCCCCCAGAAAGCCAGCCTCCTTCTGAAGTCTTGCTGCTTGACCATTTTTTCCTTTGAAACATTGGGAACTGGACCCAGGACCTTCCTGACCTCTACACTCCCTTTTCCGTTTTTTACTTTGATACAGGGTCTTTCTAAGTCACTAAGTTGTCCAAGCTGGGCTTGAACTTTGTGTGCTCCTGCACCCACCTCCCAGAGAGCTGGCGTTACAATCATGCACCATCACACCAGGCCTGCTATATTCTACCTCCCTCATTAGCAGCAGCCCCTGCTATGTCCCAGGCGCTGCATTGCATGTGAGGGAATGAACAAAGTCCCCCCAAGTAGGAAGGACATGACGGACAAAGAAGACAAAGACAGCCCATGAGCCAAGAGAGGGCTGCCCAAGTAGAACAATGGCTCCCCCAGCACGTTCAGAAGCCCTTTGCTCCTGGCTTCCTCTGACCCTACCACTGGCCTGGAGTGGGGTTCTGCATGTCCCAGCATCTGAGTGGGGTCTCCCCTGCCTTCTCACCTGCACAGAGGCTGCTGAGAAGTGAGGGAGGAGCAGCGTGCCCACTGCAGAGACACGTGTCTTGCACAACCACCTGGCTGAGCAAGCCAGGCAGTGGAGAGAAGACTAAGGTCCACATGCCCATTAGTGCCTCCATATCCCTGGGCACCCTGATACACAGTCACAGGCCTATCCTCTGGCCCTGCCCCTCAACACAGCTCCATGGATTCTGCCACGTGGACACCAACCACACCGTCAACCTGGGAGCAAACCAAGAGATAGCTCAAGACCCTTTGGTAAAGGGGTGGGAAACGAGACAGAGGTTGTGGTCCTGAGTTTACACTGCTGCGAGCAGCAAGGCTGCCTGCTGGCAGACAGACCCAGGAGATGTCCCACTGAGAAGGGAGGAAGAAGCAGGCTGCTCCTGGGAAGAGGACCTCCACATGGCCCCAGCCCAGGCCCCTTCAGCCTGCAGGCAGAGTGGAAGGCACTGAGGGGACCGAAGAGTCATGAGCGGGGCAATGCGGATGCAGATGGCAAACACACGGTGTCCGCAGCAGGCTCTGAGCAGTTCCATGGGGCCCAGAGCAGTTCCACGTGACAGGGGAAGTTGGGCGCCTCCTGCAGGGCTCCTGCCAGGGCCCTGGGAGCCTTGGAAGCTGTGTCCCTATTTGGCTGCTTGGAAGTCACACTTCCAAGCAGAATAAAATTCTGCCCCCAGGTGTCAGCAGCTGACATGGAGGGGGCAGCGGCTTGATCTGCCATGTTAAATCGAGTCAGGTTTGCTCTCTAGTCGGCCTCATAATTAACTTCACTTTCTTCAAAGGAGCACATTAAGGCAAAATGTTGGGGGGATTAGAAAGGAAAGCCATTTTGTTCACTAGTATTATTTCTGATGAGCTAAGAGTTGTTAGTTTTTGCATTGCAGTCGAGACAGAAAGTGCACACATACAGAGTAATCGACGATTTTAATTTTCAACAATTGTGATCGTGAATAATGGTACTAATGCTACTAATAGCTTCCATTGTGGTTTATATTCATTTGCCTAAAAGCCCAGCTCCAGACTTCTATATGGAAAAGCCGACTTAGGGCAATTACACACATCTTGTGTGTCCTGCAGCCCCTTCTTGGGAAGAGCATTCTGCGCTATACATACCCATGCATCAGAAGCACGAGGTGCTCTGCCGCTCCTGCTGGAAACCGAAGAATTTAGAGGAAAAGGTTAAACATGATTGGCTGAACAGGACCTGAACAGAGAACTGGGAAAGCTGCTTACCCCCTGCCACTGACTCTCCAATGGTAAAAGCATGCACTGCTGCCACGCCAGACCTTCCATGGGTCAGCCACACCGACATACTGGGGGCTCCTTTAAAAATAAGCCCCATTGTTCCCTGACTGCCTATTAATAGCTTGAAAAGACATCTGTTCCTAATTCGGTCTTCTCAAATCAAGAAATCTTCCCTTCACATCCCTTCAGGCCAGGATGAAATCAATCAAGCTATAAAATTTATCAAACACCAGACACATCCCAGACCAGAGCTCAGAGCCAGTTCTGCAGTCTGACCAAGCCCAGGGCCTCTGCAAGCAGGCCCTTTTCTCCACTGTGGATGGCCTTCTACCCTCAAGCAGCACCGAGGCTACTGGAAGAGACCAGAGTTCCAGCCTGGCCCAGCACCCCAGCCGCCCCCAGCTCTGTCCCCAAGAGCCAGCTGTCCCACAGGCGCTGATTCCTAGCAGGACCCCCTCAGACTCCACGGCTCTGAATAACTGTCCCACCCCTGTACTCCTGATGCATCCCCCACCACAGGCCTCTCTGCTGTCTAGGACCCTAAGCAGCAGGGCAACTCTTGCTGTGATGACCTTTTAACTACTTGACGATCGCTGCTGACCCTGGTGGCCCCTTGGCAGCATTGGCACCTGAGAGCAGGGCCATTGTGGACCCAGTGCTCAGACTGGACACTGAATTTTGTGCCATAAGACCTACAGCAGCCATGTATACCTACACCACACACACACACACACACACACACACACACACACACACAC
>PVKA01039138.1:0-19693 GCA_004027165.1 Ctenomys sociabilis
AGTCAGAGGACGGATAAGAGATGTTCCCCCTTTCTACAGGAGTAGGACAGCAAAAAGGGTAAAGGTTACAAAGCACTGTGCCGTTTCCTGACTCTACTTCACACGCCTGACCTTGTTCAAGCTTTTCAGATGAGGTAGCACAACCTGGGCTAAATATGAGACACAAGGTCTCACCAGGCTTCCCCCCCACCCCGCCCCACGCACAGTGCCTCTCGGCAACATTTCGGAAGGATTCCCATTCACCAAGGAACCACATCCCTCCACAGAGCAGAAACTCGCAGGACACACAGTGGAGGGAGAAACGGGCGGGAGCCAAAGCATCTGCAGCGCACAAACCTCCTCCATGTAGAAGTTAGGTGCAAAACATTACCAAATGAAAACTCAATTCCTTCATGAGCGCTTTTTAAAAAATAAAAATAAATAAATAAATAAATAAAAAACGCTGTCTTCTGTATGAGTAGGTCTGGATATTAATGAGGATAAAAGCAGTGAGCTGGGAAAGGTGGGCAAAGCCCTGGCCCTCCTCAGGAGTCTCTCTCCACAGCTATGTGTGGAGGAGAAGCACGATGCACCAGACAAAGGCAGGTGCGTGCCATGCACGGTGGAGAATGGTACTCAGCCTGGTCCCATTGGTGACAGGGTCCTCTCTCTCCTCGACCCCTTAGCTTCCCTTCATGTGGAGTGAAGATACAAAACAGTGCCACCTCACAGGGCTGTGGAGATGCGAAAAGGCCGTGTCATGGAGCTGCCACAGGACCACCCCACAGCAAGCAGAGGCAGCTGCAAACGGGAGTCGCTGCGGCTTCATCTGGCGCTAGAGTCAGGCAAAAGCGAATTCCATGTTTGATTTGCCAACACACACAAATGTTTCCAAGGCTTTTCAAGCTTCCAAAGATGATTTCTTCAAAAATATTTTAACTATTTTGGCAGAAATAAATGTGCCCAACATATTTTTACTGTCTGTTTCCAAGTGTTTTCTAAAAAAATGTGTGAAACTGCTGCATAAAATATTTTTAACTGCAAAGATGGCTCAAGCATTTTGAAAATTCTAGCTGGTTACAAATAACCTATGTGGTGAAAGAAAGAGTCAAACAGAAGAAAAAAGAAAAAAAAAATTGAAGTCTAAACTGATGGCTACCATGAGCAATTCTGTTTCTTATACAAGAAAAATTACCATGAAAATAACTATCTTTTTTATGTGGCAAAGAACTTTAAATTTTTGCAGATTAATTATATTTTACCTTTTTTTTTTTGGTGGAACCAGATATTAAACTCAAACCGTTGCACTTTCCAGGGAAGCACTTATTCCGCTAAGCCATCTCCCCAGCCCCTTTAATTTTGAAGATAAAAAGCATTTATAATGCTGCTAGGGACCCAAATTCTACACAAGTACTTAAAAACTAAATTTTTACAAGCTAGTTATGAAATCTAAATGACCAAGATTAACCAGACTATCAATAAATGCATTTACACTTTTAAAAAAGAAACAAAATGGTTCAGAAAGAAATGAAGTGGTCCACTGTAGAATAAGCTACCCCAGGGGGCAAAGCCAGCACTGGCAAGACTGATGCTCTGAGATTTTATTCTAGTCCTCCACGTCTCAGTATGAATTCCGTGGCCCACACCTCAGGAAAGACTCGATTAGAGAAACAATAATGAATAAAGGTATTTTAACGTGAATAATAATGTGGTTTTTTCACATTGAGATAGTTTACAATTTTTAATTTTTAATATAAAAGCTGAGTAATAAAACTACTCAACTCTTCATTATCCAGATAACACAACCAGTACAAATGCACAGTCCTCTGTGCCTACGTATCATGCTGTCCTTGGCTTCTGCCCTTTAAGTAACTGCTCTACCAATCCACAGGTCAACAAAGAATGAAAATGAGGCGTGGGACCAAGGATTGCTGAGAAATGTCCAACCTAAGTTCACAAGTCAGAGTTGGAGAAATAGAAGAGCCACAAGGCCAGCCAACATTTTGGCCCTAGCCTTTCAAGGTCAGCGTAGACTCAGGACATAGGAGAACCTGTACTGCAACATCATGAAACTCAGTTGAGCTCCAAATTTTCTGAACAAGGAGATTATGGAGCCACAGAGGAAAGAGATTGAAGTTCTATAGTATGCCTGCGAAGAGTCACATGAAGAGAAAACTTTCTCTCAAGCTCTCACAGAGAGCAAACTGGTCAAGCATCCACATGGATGACACAGACAAAGGATCTACAGAATAATGTACAGGACTACAAGATAAACCCTGAGAGGACTTCACTGACCACATAAGAAACATAAAGTTCATGAGTTGGTATATAAGCCTTGATCTCTCTAGGTCTTAACCATTCAGCAGAAAAGTATAAAAATAAAGTATACATCACGTGGCCATAATATTAGGCTGAGCTATAAATGGCTATGGTCGACAACTTCTTTGAATAACTCACTATTGTTGTGGAATGCTGGACTGTGTTGGACTGTGTTGTCGAGTCCAAGCACCTAAGTTAGTTGAATGACAATGCAGTGCCCATCTTTGACAGGTGTAGACAAAGGAAGAGGTGTAGAAAGAAAAATCATGATGTGTGTGTATAGACAGTACAGTTGGGATAGATAACGCTGTGCTTCTACATAATCCTATGAGACACAGTTTCTGCACTAGTGGTGATGGGACAGGATATTATGTCGGCTTCTAGTACTATGGTCATCCACTAGGAAAATAATTATTGAATTTTTGATATAATTCAGGTACAAAAAAATAAGATAAGAAAGCTGCTACACTCTTACTTTACTGATAAGAGACATCTGCTAAAATAATATCTGTAAATACAATATCATGTATGCACCTTGTACGATACCAAAACATTATGAAAACAGTTTGCAATGTATTAATTTATCAAATCTGTCTTGTTAAGGTGTCTTGAAACTGTCTGATTGATATCTGTACTTCAATAAAATAAATAAATAAACAAAAAAAAAAAAAAAAAAAAAAGAAAAAGAAAATGAGCACAGAAGCAGTTCACCTTTCATTAGCCAGCTCGTGGCGAGGTGAAGCTTGCCAGCAGGGCGGAGGCCTCCCTCGCAGGGCTCAGCTCTCGTCCGCGGCTCCCACAGGTGCTACAGAGCGACGCTGGGCTACCCTGGTACAGGAAGCGCTGCGTTCTACTGAGTGCACAGTGTGAGTTCTGGTTCAATACTCAAACACTTAATATATTAATTTTCAGAGAAAATTAAAGAGGCAGAAAGAAGACATAAAAACACTAAAGTAAAAAAGTATATGTCATGTACATTGAGTCACAAAAACTTAAACCTGAAAAAAGTACATGTAAGGAAAGGAATATAAACCCCAGCAGTAAAGAGTTCAGCTTGGTGTCTGCCTGGCAGACAAGCCCAAGCTCTGTCACTTGCTAGTTAAGTAAGTTGAACAACTTAGTTGTAAAACTAATGATAGAACTACTTTCCATGTTTGCTCTAAAATTAAACTATAGTATAATGTGGGCATGCCTAGCACTTAGTAGGACATAAAAAAAAAAAAAAAAAAAAAAACCCTTAGCAATATTAGAGTCATAATCTGGTCCAAATATCCTCCTTATATGGAAAACAAAACCAGAGGTGGGGAGGTAGCTTGGTAGCATAAGTGCCTGCACTGCAAGCAAAAGATCCAGAGTTCTATCCCGGGCACCAATGCCTTGCTGACCCTGCAACCCAGGCACACTATGCTGGCCTTGAAACCAGGTGTGGTGGGACATGCCTTTAATCCCAGCACTCAGAGAGGCTGAGACAGTAGGGACACTCTGAATCAATTTAAAAAAAAAAAAAAAAAAAAAACCTGAGGCCTACAGAAATGAAGACTGTCCAAGTTCCATAATGCTTTTTGATGGCAAAGCCTGAGTATGAGAACTCTGACACCCTGTCTTTAGGGACCATAATCCACCACTTACCGGAAAAATCGACACTGAGAAGAACATGAGATAACAAATCTTAACCAATGATGATGCCGATTCTCACCATTTGTTTTTAAAACATGCCACACAACATTCTCTCCCCATCTGAAAAGGCTCTAAGTCAAATCCAGGGTAGGATGGCTACCCTGGGGGACCCTGGGACCTCGTTCTGAAAGGCGCTGAAAGCACTAAGAAGCCTGACACTGTCCTAATGTCAGAGTCACCTACATGGCTCCAACCTGACTGAGTACAGCAGAATCACAGGGGTGGCATCCACAGTGGTGACTTGAAATATCCTCAGGCAGCTCTGGCACGTGGTCACGTGAGATGCTGGGGACAGTAAAGAATCCATTATCTCTGCTGATGTCAAGCTGGCAAGTTTAGAAGAAAAATGTTTTGTGGAGACATCTCAAAGCAAAGCTAGGAAACATCACAGAATATGGGAAGCTTGTTGGTCTCCAGGGAATCCCTGAAAAAGGCTCCCCGAAAGTGATGACACCCCTGCTTGTAATACACATCCTTCAGGTGACCCTAGGGACATCAAGCGCTGCTCTGCTCCCCTCTCACACTTCTGAGGAGATGGGTCTTGCTTGCCTGCTCAGGTTGGGGTACAGAGCCATTCACTGGAGCTATCCCACTAACAAGTAGCATAGGTTGACTGTGACCTGCTTCACTTCTGAATGAGAAGTTCTTCTCCTTATGTTGAACTTAGTACAGACACTGCAATAAGCACACAGCACTGTACCTCGACTCCAGGGCTCAAGTGATCTTCCTGCCTCAGCCTCCTAAGTAGCTAGGACTATACATAGGCCACCATACCCAATCACAGCTCTAACAATTACACGAAGTAGATGTTGTGTCACAGTTTAATCCAGCTAATCCCTTTTACCATACTGCCTTAGGACTTACGTTGCTTCTGTGAGTTTGTATTTCATCATTTTGTATAATTGCTTTGCCTATTTCATACAGCAGACGTGAAGCTGAAACTGCACAATTTTTCTGAAAGCATTTTTCAAGTCTAAAGCAACCTATAAAACTAAGACACTACATTTTTAAAAGTTCACCTATGTAAGCTAATAAATATACAGCATGTTGACGAGTGGGACTTCTACTCACCAGCAAATAAGAAGGGCATGCTGGCTCACTTCCAGAGGCCCAGGCTGAAGGGCCACTGCGGGCCTGCGCACCATTGCAAGGAGTCAAAGCAGTGCTAAGCTGGCCATCCACACTGAGAATGACGGTCACATGACCAGCGGAGGTCAAAACAGGTTTGAGTGCGCTCAGAGAACTATATACTATTCTACTTAGAGGCTAATTCAAAGATCAATAAGGTCAACCCTGCCTATAACTAAGACTAGTGGGTCAAACAGGAATCATATCAACAAGAACTTGAAAGAAGGAACAAACAGAAGGAGTGTTGGCCAACAGGACATTGTGAGCACGAAATACTAGTGAAGGACAAAGAACTTTTAATTTCACCTAGTTCTACAATGAAAAATGAAGAGTCCGATGCAAGATCCACAGTTCTGAGAACAGCCTGAATCAAAGACAGTTAAGCAAAGAGAGCAGGACACTGCCAAATGGCTGTAAGAGAAGTATCACACTGCTGGATTCTAGCTATGTCGAGCAGCAGTGTCCTTTGCAATGAAGGGAAAGGCGATGTCAGACACCTCCAATGAAATAATATCTCCTCAATTTTGATCCAGCGGATGCCAGGCTTTGTTACATACCTCCATATCTCGATTACTTAAGAAATTTTATGGGGACATGCATAGTGCATAATGCTCACAGTCCTGGTGTACATATGCAAAGCACACATCAATTCCTTTTCTCATTCCTCCTCCCTCCCCTACCTTGAAGTGTCAAAATTCAATGGAGGATAGGACTACAGGAAAAGTAAAATCCTTGCAGTGAGGATAATTTATTTTAGGATTTCTATGAATGAAAAACATTAAAAAAAAAAAAATATGCAGCTTCTTTAAAGCAAAGTACACCTCCTCAAAAACAAAAACAAAAACAGCTGGAAAACATATGCTTTCCAAAAAGTAAATTAAGTGCTGACATTCACAGACATGTAGCAACCAAGGAGTTTTCCTTTACACGGCCTTTTGTTAGCCCCACACCGATAAGGACAGGCTGGTGCTTTCCTTTCTAAAATGTAACCACTGTAAAATGTAAACAGAGCTGGTGACATAATACTGGCAAGGGTGTGTGGTGTACAGAAGCAGGGACACCTCACGGAGAACTCAGCGGCCAAGGTCAATAACAGCTGTGTACTCTCACCCCTGTAAAATCCCTATCACTGTGCAAATGACCTCTCCTCGTGACACAAGGGCCCGCCCAAGAATGTCGAACAGCACAGACACCACTTATTTCTAGATTATGTTGAAAAAAATAATAAAGTTAGAAATAGCTTAAAGAAAAAAATCTGTCAACTCCCTACTACTTATATGTTGAAAGTGCTTGTCATTTAAAGACAAATAAAAACCCCAGATAAGTAACTTTGTCTAAAGTTAAGTATCAGTGTTAGGGATAAAGATCTCAATTTCCTGGTGGTCTGTGTCATATTCAAATTCTTTAAGAGATGATGCCCTAACGGTTTCTGGATGCATACTGGAGCCAAAGAGTAACTTCATAAACAAAGGGACCGAAGATATTTGAGCAATTTCTTCTATGCCTCCACCCTCAACACACACAGAGAGAGCTAAATGCAACTGTGTGTATGTGTGTGGATGTTTTTCTGCATGAAAACTGGTCCAGAACTGGGATTTGACTTTTCAAACTTATGAAACAGCAAGTCAGAATCAACTGGGAATTGTACTGTATCATACATTCTCAAGATCTCAGACAACAGCCAAGCCATTCTCTTTTCATGGCTGTTTTCATTTTTTAATTGTGCGGTTTTTAACTGACCCATAATTACACCTATTTACAGTTAGCACTATGACTTTTTAATACATATATACAATTTATAATAATCAGATCAGCGTGACTGACACAGTTTCAAGTATTTAATGGCCATGACTATTCTCTGATGCAACTTTTGCCTATAATATAATTAATATCTTATAGAATATTCCCTAAGAAGTTCAAGAAAAAGGATGTGGAAAATATAAAAATAAAATTGTAATAATCAAAGGTATGTAACGAGGTGTACAGTATTCACATAAATGAGTATCAAATGACTTTAAAAGGATAAATTACAAGCTCTTAGTGTGGCAAGACCATGCAGCCCACTCATACACGCGCTAAGCTCAGGCGCTGCCCTTCACTTACCTCATTTCCAAGCATGTCCTTTGAAACTGAGGACATGGTACAGAGGGAATAGCATCTCCTGTTTTTAAACTGGAAATGGTGAGTTTCCCGAGGGCAAAGCCTCTCAGTACTTTGCCCTTCTTGGACACTGCTGCAAGTTTTCGATGGGTTCTCAGCAAACCCACTTTTTTCAAGTGATTTCTCAGTACCATAGTGAAGGGAACCTAAGCTGGCTGCCTTCTGGAAAGACAAAACGCCAGCTTTTCTCTGGAATGTGACTTCCCCTGCGCCGACAGCACCCGCACGCTTCTTCCTCACTGCACAACAGTAAGTGCTCTCTTTCTCTGAATTCTTTTCATCTGGAACACTCTTCTGCACTTCTGTTTCCCTGTGCCTAACGGGGGAAGTTTTCCCTTCAGGAGACCCACTGCCGGCAGCAGTGGGCACAAGTTTCTGTTTGACCCCGTCAGCTACAGCCTGTGCCGTCTCTTGCTGAAAACCATCTTCCAGGGTGGGGCTTGGGGCAGCAGAGTCTGTCGGTGCCTGTGCTCTGCGCAGAAAAGCCGGCTGCTCCCCTGAAAGCTGCACGTCACCCTTCGCGCCTCCATCTTTCCCCTTATGCTGGGTCGACTCTGGGCCACCTACAGTCTTCCAGGTCGGCTGTGCTCTGAAATACTTTCTTCCAGGAGAACGTTTGTCAGGGCTCAGAGGAGTTTTGGCAGGATCTAAATACTGCTCTTCCTTCTCAGCTCTCACGCAGCCACAGACATTCCCCATTTGATCTGAAGGAAATCACGGCTTCGCAAACTCGCTCATTTCAAAGCCGGAGCTTCCTCTGAAGTCTGAACACTCCCGGCTGACCTCTAATTCCTCACAGGCTTCGTGGCCAACCTCTTTAGCCTGTGGCCATCTTGCTTATGGGAAAGGCACACACAAGACAAGCCGTGGCAGCCTGCCCAGCCTGGTCCCTGTGTCTCACTAGTCGCCCTGGCTCATTTCTGAGCACCAGTCCTCTGAAGCAAACATCACTGCTCCCTGTCAAATTACAACAGCGGGGCGCTTCCAAGGCCAAACCCTTAGGGTTACTGCCGGAGAAGATTATGACCCTCAGTTTCCTGAAACACAGACTTTATCAAAGTCTGCCTTAACCTTTGAAACTACTGGTGGTTCAACACATCTGAGCGCAAAGAGAAAGCAAACTCCAGTCAAGAGAGACTTAGCACACTGCCTTTAGAAGTTAGTTTCCAAGTGCCTTTCAAACTGCCTCTACCACATAACTTTTATCCTTAAGAGACACCACCCGGTTTTTTAATTTGTACACAAAAAGCTTGAAAATCTCCAAACTACATTGATTCTTATTCAAAAGAAATATAAAAATGATTCAGTAATTGGCAGAAGAGATTAAAGTTGTCTCTAAAATCAATCTTGTTAAAAAAAAAAAAAACTTAGAATACTTGTCAGACAACATAAATTTCTAAGCCACTGCCATTATCCGATCATTAGGATCTTCGTAAGAGTCAACAGATGAATGAAATTATTTATTAACTAAGGTAAACACCTGTGATTTTTTACACGTGAATCGTGGCAGTTAAACTTTGTATGTAACCTTTAAAATTGCACCCTGTTTAAATATTACTCAGCTTGAGCAGGGCCTTCCTGGGTATGAGCATGGAACCTAATCAGCTAAGGTGTGCATACTTCTGACACTGAGTCACAGATGTGGGATGAAAGGAAACTAGCACAGTACAAAGTGGACTTATGGGGGCCGAGGAGATGGCTCAGTGGAATAAGCGCTTCCCTGGCAAGAACAAGGGCCTGAGTTCAATCCCCGGTTCTGCAAAAAAAAAAAAAAAAAAAAAGTGGACTTATGAAAGCAAAAGCCATTTGACCCTAAAAATAAATTGGTAGCTGCCTTTCTCTTGATGGATCCAGAGATGTAACTGAGTATATTTTACTAAGAAGGTTAACAATGATGGTCATGACTCATCCTGCATCATGAGGTTTTCCTTAATCGGTTAGAAAGGAAATTAAAGTCTCCACTGCCAAAAAATAAAATATACTAGAAGAGAACTGGGCAAAAAATAAGGTCTTAACTTCATTGGTTTCTTGTTAATTTGCCTTTTTAATGTCTTCATAGTCAAGGAAGCATCTCTCAATCAAAGGGGTGTTTCAATGTTTAAGGAGGAGTTTATACTCACACCGTGCGAGCACCAATCCGTGACCCGCACCTCTCCACCCTGCCCTCCAACCCTGCCAAGATAAGCAACTGTCCACCTGTAGGCCACCAGACCCTGTTCCTTCTTCTAAAAATGGCCCCAGCTTCAGCATCCACCTATTAGCTGGCATTCATCCTGCAATCCTTCTAATATCTGTAAAACTTTCTCTTTTCCCTTTCCAACCCTACCACAACAGTTTCCCTCCACATATTTATTTCTATTTTTACTTATATCACAATAGATTTATCACCTTTAATTTTGATCAGTTTCCTGGACAGTCCCCTAATACACAGGACAACCGGCTCCATTATCTTAATATCTGTGAGTCTATCATATTGTGGCTAATGACACAGGACTTTCAAGATGCTAATACCCACTACCTTCTGACTGTCCTACTGAAAAACAGATCCAGTCCACAATGCCCCAAATAAATTATTTTAAATTAAATAAAGGAATTTTTTAAATGACCTCCTTTATTTATGGAAAGTATAGAAGGAAAAAGGCGCAGTCACCCAGAGTGAGGATAATTACCACTGTTATAAACAGCTTTACATCTTGGCATAATCAGAAACTAGTCCTAATCTTTACTTACAAAGCACTAAGAAGTTATTTTATTTAAATAAGAAGGTAGACTTTTAACTCAACTATAACCAAACCTAGGTATGCTCCATTTTTAAAGAAATCTTGGTCTAATTTTTAAATATTGGTGCCAATAGCTGTTAACCCCTGTAATTCACAGCAGACCACCATCCCGTTGAACCACTGGAAGGATGTGGCCTCCCTCCCCTGTCCCCGGTCCCTCTGAGGCTTTCTGATCCTTAACAAAATTGTCTCATCTTCTATACTCTGTGGCCACTCCCTTCCTTTCTTCTTCAAAATATCATCTCTTGGATTCAGTCTTTCTCCCTACCCAAGCCTTGGCCTTTATCACTATAGTCTGAGATTTTCATCTCACCTCAGAATACCTTTATCTCCCTGACTCTGGTCTCTGCTCAATTCTATTTTACATGAAATTGATCTAGTTCCTAAAACATAACTTTCTAAGCTCAGAGTGGTTAAATTACTTCCATCATAGCAATGCCAACACAGCTATAAGTTAAAAAAAAATAAAGGCCTACAGTAAAATCTTAGTCGTCTCTTCTAAGGTGCAGGTGCTTCCTACTACCCCACAGTGATCCGTAGCACGACATTCAAAATCCAGACACCACCTTCCTCTGGAGCTCTGTGGTGATCTGGTTCCCTCTGAGACAGACCTGACTTAGCCTCTGCAGTTCCTGCATTTGCTGTAGGGTCCTACACACTTAGGGGGAGTTCAACGTTGCCTGAGAAGCTCTTGAAGAATTTCAGATGAAATTAATTTTGGGGCCAATTCTACTTGGGCCTCAATCATTTTGGGGAAACAAGGTACAGCTATGTGCTGCATTTCCAAGTCACTGTCATAGCTATGCACTCAATCCCCTTGGTGCCTAAGGCAGAGGATGTCCTGTAGGACGTCTTCAGCGCAGCTAACCAGCGTTCACCTCACCGGCCACCCTGAATTCTGACTGGGTGCCATCTTTTCTCCACCTACCTGGCCTCTCCCAGGACCCCACTGCTAACACTGCCCAGCTGATGGCCCAGTCCTGGAACTCACCTAGACAACACACTCCGTCTCCCAGACAGCCAGTTCCCAGATGGGCCCCTTTATTTCCCACCATCCCCCCCAAACGCTGCATCTCAGGCAGTATTCTTTAGGTCTTCCTCCTCTTGCGATTGGGTCTGACCCTGCCTCCAGCCCTATCTTTTTCAACTTGCACGGCAATCAAGACACGCCATGGCTGCTCAGGTTAGGCTGTGCTGCCAACCGAGCATTTCAACCAGTGATAGGCAGTTAACGGCCCAATGCAAGTTCCCAAGCTTACGTCAGAGAAGATTTTTTTCCAAAGTGTATTGTTCTACAAAAACTAAATCGGAATCAGGCATCACTTGGAACAAACTTATTACATCAAAATTTAACTCATAGTAAATGAAGCTCCTCAAATGGAGCTTGAGGAAGCAACGCACACATGCAGCAGAGCTCTCTGCTTCTAGTTCAGATCCCATCCTATTAGAACTCTCCTGCCACCTAGTGGCAGTCACAGGAAAAGCATATTCAGAACATGCATCCACAAAGTCGAGTGGTGTCACAAAACCTTTAAGGGTCTAAAACAGGTTAATACCATCCAAAGAACAAAAGAAATGTATCTGCATTCAATAAAAACATGTCTTCCAACTCTATGATTAAAAGCACTGTCCTTAAATTCCATTTCAGTTCATAAACAGCATGTTATTTGAAAGAACAATTTAAATATTGTTTTAAATAAATAAATGTTTAGCAAAAACAGCCTGAAATCTATTTTTCTTTCACATGATATAAAACATCTTTCATATGAACTACCTACAAACCATCCATAAAAAGCTTAAAAATGATAATTAAGGAAAACTGGGCTTACCTGAAAGTGCAAAATTATTGTCCATATTAGCCCCAAAGTCAACTTTGGATTTCCATCTGTTATGTCATCATTTCTAATATTCACTAATTTCACCTGTTTTATATATAAAGAAGAGATAAACTGTTTATCAAATCATATATGAATTACCTTTCCCTACATGAAAGTCTAAATTACTACAGAACATAATAATCACCAAAATACTGTCTTATCCCCATCCTCAATTATTTTAGATAGCAATTATAGCAGAGTCAGCAAGAAAGAAAAATGCTTATGTAAGTATTAAAAACATTCATTAGTGAAAAACATAATTGTAAAGTTCTAAGTATTCTTTATGATCTTAAAACTGGAAATAATGTGACTAAAAAATAGCCCTTGTTTTACTCCTACCATTAAGCAGGACGCTATTCTGAATCACAAAATCATTTTGACAACATTGCACACATCCACCACAAAGGATTCCGAAAGTCATTTCTATTAATATACTAGAAATGACATGTCACTGAGCATTTTGATGGCTGTTCAAATAATATAATATTTAAATATAAAGCTCATAAATTGCTAAACTGTGCATCTGGATAAACAAAATGTGATCTCTAACATTCATTCCTGGACAAAAGAATTCAGTATCATGAATTACATACCAAGAATTAGACTAACATTCTACTGTTGGAAAACTACTACCAAGAACACTATAGATAAGGGTGCATAATTAAGTACTAAGCCTTCTGGAAACTTTTACAAGAAAAAAAAATAATGATGCAATGGCAGAGCATTTCAAATTCTTAAGCACTGAGCATTTACTGGTACTTAGTAACAGAAAGCTATTCAGTATGTTTATTAAACTGAATGAAAAAATAATAAAATGTTTACCTCTTCCTTTTTTCCTACCCTATTAAAGAAAAAAAATTGTTGCCACCTCTGATTTTTCATTAATTTCAAATCTCTGGGTTTTCTTTCTCTTTTTTCCTAATTGGAAAATTACTACATGGAACTCTTCCTTTTCCACGATTTCCCCCCTACGCCCACGCTAGCTGAGGAGCTCTGGGGAACTTTCTCCCCTCAGTCACTCACACCCTACCCATTACTCCTGTTACGGTCTGAATCTGTACACTGCACACCAAGCCAGGGCGTGGAGGGGCCTGGATGAGACGCTCACCTCATGAGGGCCTGCTCTCAGGGAGGCTGAGATACCCTCAGCTAACGGCTCGATAGGCAGCTGAGCTTCCTCCTGTCCCTGTCCCTTCTGCTAGGTGAGGACAGAATGCTGCTTCCCCCAGAGAACAAAACCTCTTGTGACATAGACGCCAGGTGTAGATATCCGCTTCCTGAGCAGGAGGTACAAAATCCTGGTCCCCACTCTGGTTCCCCAGCACAGCAGAACTAACTAGACAGCTACCTGCTCAGCACAGAGCAGGATACTGCTTCACCACTACTAAGTAAAAATGTGTTTCCAGAAAGTTTTATTAGAGTATGATGCAAAATATTTTGTGAAAGTATTTTTACGTACTAAGTATAAAAAAATAAAGTGTGTGTCCTTCTTCCCAATGTTCACAGGCATTCGTAACATTCTTGGGCACTGAAACACCATGAACTGCTGGGCAAATGCACTCCAGTTCAAAAAGGGAAAATCCAATGGCAACGCAGCCACTTACAGCTCCTCTGAGCCTCCACCAAGTATTAACTTTGAGGGAACAAATGTTTGCAAGCATATTCCAAACATCTCCTACCCAAGGGACAGCTACAGCTTCATTGTCACAACTGACAAGTTCAGCTTTTTAATTCCAACATATCTACACACTGGATCACAAACATTTGATTATCAGAATCTGACAAACATCATACCTGGCGTCTTTTCAAATAGTCCAGTGCAATCTGTACATTCTGTAGTCTGTGAAAACGCATCCGACCTTTCTCTCTGGGCTAAGAACAGAGAAAGGCAGGTATAAAAAACACTATAGTTTGATACCAGGGACCATGCAAACGGAAATGGCTTTTGCTCATCTTAGCATATTAAAATGGTATGTACTACATAAGCCCATTAGACTTTTAAGATGTTTTTAATTTCTTTGGATTATCTGGGACTGAATTTAAACTACTAAGACTTTTTGTGGATACATTTTAAATATACTTTTTTCCAAATATTTAAAACAAAAAGAAAAGAGGAAATGCCATATAACACATAAACTTTTCCTAGTCACTAATAAAAGAATTCTGGCCTACAGAATATAGAGCTATGGATACACAGAAATAACTAAACATCATTTTCCACTTTACCTTCTTACTAAATACTATTAGCAAGAGGGGTTTATAATTATATATATGGGGTGTTAATGAAAATGGTATAGTAGCATGCAGTTAGTAAAAAACTCACCAAGGAGAAAGACAGGTTTACAGAGCCATGATAGAATAAAGACAAGCAACTAAAACCATGTACTTCCTCGTCATTTTATTTTAGCTTTTTGACAAACTCAGATTGTATAAAAGGCAGAAAGCACTAGTTTCACAGTTCATGGGGATGACACGGTCATTTTCTCAGTCAGGGAAAGTGACAGACCTCAGTCATTTTTGTCATGCTGTTTCCTTAAGAAATGGGATAAATTTGTAGAAGGAAAACATAAGGAAACAGAGCTGAAAAATGCTTAACAAAAATATAAAAAATAAATCTGAAATTCATCACACAGTATCTTCCAAAGGGGTTAAAAAAAAAAAAAGAACAGTGTGGCTTTTTGAACATGGATAGGTTGCTGAAAACCAAAGATGCCATAACAGAACAGACAGTAGACCACAGAGGGGAAAACAAGTTCTGTAACAAGCAAAAGAGATGTTGATAAATTCACCCACTGGATCCAGCAAAGCACAAAGTATAAAGAAATCCGGGAGCACTTAGGATGCAGATGACAAAAGAAGCACATCTGCCCTTGGAAGGTAACAGACATGAATTACATGTCACTGAAATTAAGCAGCTCTGGGGGTCCTGTGAGGACCCTGCATCTTTTAATCTTCCTCCATTTTCTAAAACTATTAGACAAAAAGCACCCATCCAATACCTTTAGGTATGATATAAAGGAGAAACTTAAGTACTAAGTAAAATTTCAGTTACTCCCTTCAAAAAGAATCAACAGTTCCCACGTTTGAAATATCAGTTCCAGAAATGGAAAGGAATTTGCATAAAAACAAGCATACCAGTTCTAAGATTTCCACATTTATATACAATGTATATAAAATTATTCAACTAAAATGCCACTGTATACCTCACACAAATTGTGCAGGTGCCACGCAGTGCACAACAGTGTATGAACGGTTCCACTGCTTGGTCTCTCTAAGGATAAACTTAAAGACAAAACAGTCCCTTGCCCAGGTTTGTTCTCATCCACCTCCCCATAGGCAGGCTTGGTGCTCTCTGTGTCTTCCTCTGGAGGAGCGTAAAGCCGTGAGTTACTTCTCTATGGGGTTAGCGCTCACCGCACTGACCAGCTGGGTTAGTCGAGTTATGGGGGACACCTACCCCCTTATCCTCATCCTCCACACCTTCATGCTGTTCATATGCGCATGCTTCTGTTGAACTCACCAATCGTAAGGTCTTCAAAAAATCTCGCTCCCTTGGCTAATGAATATAACAGACAGAAGATAGGACAGCAAAGACACAAGACAGACCAGAAATGAAAAGAGCATGAACAGAACGTAATGAGAGGGAACAGGCAAGCAAGAAGGGGAAGTAATGTTCACAAAAAAGGAAATGACACCTGCAGAATGGGTTAGACCATTTTCCAGAAAGCAATGCTTATTTCTTTGCTATGTGTAAGTCTTTTAATATAGGGTTATACTTTGCATCTCACTTCTGCTAAGCAAATCCCACAAGTTAAAAAAAAAAAAAGCAGGAACAAAAATAGTATTTTAATTATAGAGCTGATTATATAAGCAAATTAATCAAAGTGGTTCAATTTCTCAAATTCACACCCCCTGAAGTTGGATAACGCCTAAGTATCTAACCAGAACTTTTGCTTTCTGGCAGAACTCAGAGCTCAAAGGATAAACAGTACAAAAATTGGAGAAGTCTGTGTTGTAAACACAATCGCCACTGTGACGAGGACGTGTGCTTCAGAATAAACGAAGGAATATACAACTTACCAAGGTATCTCCTGAAAGAACCTCCAAGAGAGAGATCAAGTTGTGTCCATCCCGTAAGTCTTCATAGAGGTCATTCACGTGTTTTCGAACCTACACAAAGAAAAAAGCAAAACTTTTCGTTGAAGAATTTAGAATCATCCTTCCTAATCTTAAACAAGACAAGGAATAGGAGACACACCTCACATGTATTCACACCTGCACTTATTTGTCCTTCATGTTCTCTCATTACTTAAAAATAAAATTAAACATAAAAATGAATGAAAGTGAATTTCAAATTAATACTTCCTAAAGACAATTATTATACTTAGCATGCTAAAATACATACAAACCTGGACCACCACACGGGGTCACAATTTTTCAAATACAAGCAACACCCTAACTTTCCTCCTGATTCCAGACACAGCACCAGTTCACCAAGCGCGATGCATCATTTCCACCCGCACCCCCTACCAACTCTTGCCTCACTGCTGTCAAGACGACCGCAGAGCTTGGGATGCCAGGATACACTTAACACCCTATAAACCCATGCACGTGAGCTGGGTGAAGGGTACATAGCTGCACCATTTGTACAGTTTCCTATATACCTATAATCATTTTAAAATATAACATCTTTAAAAATCTGTCTGTTTCTGATTGAGAAGCCTCTGTCCAGAGCTTCCTCCACTCAGCATAAATCTTGGCGCTTCAAGTTTTCAAAGCTGAATGACATCAAGTCAGCCTCAATCGCTTTCTCCATCCCAGAGGTCTGCCTGAAACCTGTGATATGAGAGCTCAAGCCACCACAGACTCCCCAAAAGCTTGGTTCATGGGCCTAGCAGGGACAGCACCCACACCTGCAAGGCAAAGCAGCAACAGCAGCTGCCGCCCCAAGGCAGGACCAGCACTTCCACGTGCTCACCCCACTGTGGCCCTGCTGAGCTGTGCAACTCAGCACAGAGCAGCAGCCATAGAAGTGGAAGGAAAGCAGCAGGAACCAGAGCCCCGGGGACCTCACTCGTAGCCCAAGTTTGGAACACTGGCCAGGCTGTCAGTGAACGCTGTAGGTACAAGCCCAAATTCCTTTGTACCTCCAAAATGTAGGACAAACATGCAGCTGAAAGGGATGCAAAGATTACAAATGATGACGAAAACCACTGCAGTACACAGCACAAGAAAAGGCCTGGTGTGTGCAGAAAGCAGACTGGCTTTGCGTTTCCGAAAGGCAGCATTAGGCCATCATGCCATTACCTTGGCCACCTACACACAAGCTGTGCAACGTCAGCTTCTGATTTTGATTTTACTGCTGCTGGAGACCAAAACCAGGGCTACGTGCCAGGCTAGTGCTCTACTGCTGGGTACTCCCCTGTGTCATCCGCCCCTGGTGCCAGACAAGTTTTGATTGATGAAAAAGTACCTGAGGGAGTTTCACATCAAACTTACCAGCACCTATCCATAGTGTTTTGGAACGTTTTTCCTGAGTCACACAAGTTTTTTAATACTCAAATACAATCTGGCAGCATTACCTACAAACAGGTAAACTTAGGCTCAAGAGCTCAAAACTAAGTCATTCCTAATGTCAACAGTACAGTCCTAGAAATGGCCAGTGAAAGTGACAGCAAGGGTCCATTACTTTTAACTGTTTCCATCTTTAGGAATTGGCAGTCATGTTTATTTCCTAATTCCCAAGTGAATTCAGTTCAATCTTTGTACTGTAGTATATAAGTCCTTCAGTAAAAGAAACTTGTTTTTAAGAAGCATTTTGTTTTTAAAATACATTTTATGCAACCCTCATTTTAAAAATCTATAAATACTGTACTAAAAAGGGATTTTCTGTTCCATTAGAACATCTACCTTCAGACAGAATTAAGTGACAATCTTCTCAAGTCCTCAGTGATAGTTTAGAGACAAAGTGCTAGGACCTCAGCTCTCACACACGCTCAGAGGGGAGGCACATAAGCTCTGTGACATGTTCTCCTTGTACATCACAGCACTGCGAAAACTACCCACTCCACTCCAGGCATGAACTTTAATTTATAGTGCTAAGACCTACTTAAAAACAAGCCAAAAAAACCCTGCAAATATTTTACACATTAAATGCACCTAAATCTCTTTATAGGGTGTGATCAAAACATAAAGCTGAGCTCTTTGGAGTGTCTGGCTCTGTGAAGAACTGAGCTCGAATCTGGATAGCAGAAATTACTAAAAAGATATTATATTATTATAAAGATATTAAAAGACACTTGCCACCACGTTACTTTTACACTATTAAGATACGAATAGGTACCTCTCTGTCACAATAATCTCCCTATTCTGAACAAACACTGCCTCATCAATTTTGCCCCTTTCTAAAGCAGTCCTACAATTCCTCTTTTATGGCATTAGAAGATGTGGCCAAAAATACAGTGAACGTGTCCACCCAGCGCCCTCCCACAGGAAGTGGGGAGCGAGGAGGGTTGCGTGGTGCAGGACTAACAGCGACATGTCCTTTACTACAGCACATTTGTAACTTAAACCCTGTAGTGTTCAGTCATGCCTCACATGTCAGTGAATCTCCAGGGTACCCCCAAGTAAGCAGCCTAGCACCCAGAGCCTCTAGAGGAGCCCTGAGAGACTCCATTATATAAAAAGGGCAAGCAGCCACAGAGGCGCATCCCGCAGCTTCATCGCTCCTCATAAAGGTCCTCATTGTGCAGGTCCGAATCCTCTCCACACAGATACTAAACAGTAAGCATGGGCCCCGCCAGGGTCACCCAGACAGCAGCTCACAGCACCAGGCATCATGGGGCACCTGGCCAGACCTCAATTCACTCCACAATCTGCTTCCTGTGTCTTTGCACTCCAGGACAGTTGAAGGTGGGTCGTGATTCTAAACACTTACTTCATAGGAAGGTAATTTCACAGCTTCTCTTGCCAGACTGAATTAAACCTAAAAGCAACAACAACAAAAAAAAAAACCTTTCCCAAACCAGGTGTCATTCTTTCATCGTTATATTTATGCTATAATACAGAAAAAGTAAATTAGGCATGTTTAGGAAAAGAAATAATAATATACCACAAAAACCCAAATTAGGAGGGAAAAAAACCTTGCAATGGGGGGTATAAGGAATTCAGAGACCTGCATCTCAGGCCACTTCGGACAAGGGCCTCAGGAACCCAAACTACTGCCTAAGCGCTCCCAGCCTCAGTCTCCTCATCTGCGACACTGAGGTCTGAAAACAGAAAGCTTCTAGCTCAACCTAGAGAACAGAGATGCTAGCTCAATTTTTTTTTTTTAATTAATGGCGTCCATTTTAAAAGAATATGTGAAATGCACTACTCTTAAACCTGATTTAAGAATTCAGAAAAAAAAGATACAGACTGATTTAATTTTTCACAACACTTTAAAATATCCTGGGCACTGCTACCCTCTAATACTGCCTGTTTTTCTCAACTCCAGTGAGTTTTTGAAGGCCCACAGAAACACTGCACAACTTTCACCTACAGGGCTAACAACTGCCCCCACTACAACACCATTTTTATATCTGTATCACTAACCAAGGCACCCACCTGATGAGTCAGTACAGGGCTTCTGACCCTGAGAGCTAAGTGCTTTATAATCCTGCTCATTTCCTTGCCACAAGTAAAGCGAAAAGCGAATACTGTTAAAAACTGACAATCAATATTATGAGAAAAGGGTCGGGGGGCGGGGAGAGATGGCTCAGTGGAATAAGCACT
>PVKA01039139.1:0-19703 GCA_004027165.1 Ctenomys sociabilis
ATGTCACTCATTCACTCCTTCACTTCGCTCGCAAACATGGTGAGCTTGGCCTCTCAGAAGCATGGCTATGAGCTTCACCGAGGAAGATACTAGGGACAATCAAAATATGGTGTATAAAAATTCTAGTGCATGTTCAAAGATGAAAGAAAATTACTATGGTGAAGCACTCATGCCATGAATGCCTCGAAACCCTCTGCCTCGCTTCCTGCCCACTCATCAAGTCAGTCTTGCCACGTTCTGCAGCAGTGCCTGAAGTGCTCTTTCCCAAGCGTCAGTACTAGGTGTGATAGTGATAATAAAAAAATGCGCTGCAGGCAGCTGCCGAGTGCCATCCAGTGGAAAGGCAGCTCACAGGAACATCCACCCGATTCACCTGATCCACCATTGTGCAGCCCGTGGCTCTTCCGCAAAGTCCAAATGGCCCTGGAGGGGAAACTTTCTGAACTGGCTCATGACATTGGGCGGCCAGTGCAGTGCAGGTATAGACCTTCGGGAAAACGGACTCCTGTTCTGCTGCTGGAAGCTGCCAGGATGATGGGAGATGTGCAGAGGCCAGGGGAAGGCTTTGAGCGGTTGCTGGCACTATGTTTTTTGTATAATACAGTTTGAACCCTATAAATTGTACTTTTCACTCACCCTGCGTACACGTGGAGGCTCCTCTGAGGATTGGTTCCCTGCGGAGAGGACAGGGTGAGAGCGAGCATGGGATGCGGTCCAGGCTGGCGGGGTCTGCCCTCGGCAAGCTGGACAAAAGCCCGAACATTGCAGCAGAGGAAGCAAGAGCAGCCCAGGCCCCACGACACGCCCAGAGCCGGTGTGTTAGTGCCTGTGCGGCTGGAGTGTGCTGCAAGCCACCAAGCAAGGCTGGCTGGGGGTCACAGGTGGAGCCTGGGTCAGGCAGGGGGACTGAGCAGTGTATGATAAGTGAATGTGGACCTTCTAAGGGTGCTATCGAATTTATTTCAAATATGTTTTGAAAGAGGTCTTTTTGTCTTTTTGAGACGGGGTTTCACTCTGCAGTTCACAGTCTAGCCACAATGCCCAGCTCCAAGGGTTCTTGCCTCTTCAAGATCTATACTGAAGTACGATGAAGGAAATGATATGATGCACAGAACGTGCTCCAAATAATCTGAGGGTAGGGGTGGACGGGGCCTGCTGCCATGTGCTTTGCTAAGGACTGGGGGGCACAGTGAGGTTCATTATACCGTTCTCTACTTGTATATGTTAACATAATAATGTGTGACCAACACATACTGAACCTTACAGATGTAATACTACACAAAAATAGGCAAATATACTTTGATTTGAACATAAATCCAAACCAGGAGCCTTGACTCTTGCTTACCAGAACCCCAGGAGGGAGGGCGCTGGGTGAGGCAGATTTCAGCACCACGGACAGCGAGCCATGTTCATGCTGACTCTGGGCAGGGGATTGGGATTTGGACATTTAGAAAACTGTCTTTTCAGCACAAGGGGCTCTCTAGTATCTTCTCACACACTTCCAGGGGCAGGTAGTCCTTGCTCAAAGGTATCCCAGGTCTTTCTGGACGTCTTGGAATTATGAGAGGCGATTTCTCCTGGAGGTTTTTCCTTTCTTGGTACTAAAGTATTGAAGCAGGAACGTTCTATGGACAACTCTTGAGCCTTGTCTCCTAGGTCTCTTTGTGACTCCTCCGCCCACCTCAGCTTCATTGTCCTAGGATGGCAGGTGTGTCGCTTTGCACGTGACTCCCTTGGGCTGTGTAAGGGAACCTTTTTTATACAAATTGATCCTGTGTTCTTGTGTCTTTCTGAGATATCTGTTCAGTTTTACCTACCTGCACATTTATATTTATGCCAGTTCCACAGTCCCTGAGAACTTGTTTTTTATGTATTTATTGTGGCGGAACCAGGGATTGAACTCGGGTCCTTGTGCTTGCCAGGGAATCGCTTAGTCCACTGAACCATCTCCCCGGTCCCACAACTTGTTTTTTAGGTGCTGGGCATCCTCCAACTTCATCTTTTTTTCAGAATTATTGTGACTACTCGAAGTTGTTAGTGTTTTCATAGAAATGACAGGACCATTCTGTCAATTTTTACAGAAGGGTCCAGGACGTTTTGGTTGAGATCACTCTGATTCTACAATTTTGAGGGGAGCGTGTACCCTAGCACCTGGCACATCCTGTCATTTCATTAGTTTTTATTTAATTTTTCTCTTCATTGCTTTGTAGTTTTTGGTAGAAAAACCTTGTACACATTTTCCTGGATATATTCTAAATATTTAATATTTTGATGGTACTGCAAACATTATCTTCAAATTTTAAATCTCCAGTTGTTTGTTGCTAGTGTGTATAAACATAAATATGTTTTTGGTTGGCCTTACATGGTCTGAGCTTGCCAAAATTATTTACTAGTTGCAGTAGTCTTTTTGCAGAGTGCTAGAGATTTTCTATGTTAATGGAGCTCTTTTATATTTACCTTTTCTTTTTATATTTTCTCATTAGTTTTTATTTTGGATTTTTATCATGGAAAAAGTAAAGAACTGTAACTGAACGTGCCAGTTCATTTTTTATTTTTTGAAACTGCCACTTTCAATACATGAATTTTATCCCCTTTCTTCTAGTTTCTACCTCAGCCCATCGTAGTGGTCTCTATGTATATATGCTGTATAGTGTCAGGTTGAACCCTGGCTGCTTGTGGCAAGGGCAGGCTCTCAGAGCACCTGGGGTGCCAGCTCTGAGTCTCTAAGCATAGCCCAGTTTCTGCTTTCTGCTGGCCATGGCACTGACGTGTCTCGTTCTGGGAGCAGAGAAGTAAGCCAAGACATCCCTCTTCTCCTGGTCCGCTGTGTGAGGGGCACTGCAACGCCCCCTCCTGGATGACCCAGGGGGCCCAACTGGTGTGCGAGGCTCCCCGGCTACCTCACACTGCAAGGGCTCCGTAATGCTCCTGCCAGGCTCTGCTCTCAGGGGCCTTGGAGTGAATGCTGACCTGGCCCTCTCCCACGCTGTGCCCAGATCCCTTTTGTCACTGGGTATGGGAAAGGACAGAGGTTGGCACAGCCGGGAAACCGTAGCATGGGATAGTGGAGAGCCAGGAGCTTGCTCGGAGCTGGAAGTGGGGCTGGGCCCTCCTCAAGACCCTGAGTCCTAAATGCAAAACCCACGACTCCACTGACAAGATACAAATTCAAAGACAAGTGTATTGTGACTGCAGAGCACTGACCCCAAGTCTGGAATACCTCTACCTGTCCCCAGTCAGTCCTATTCTGCTTTCTCTCACTGCAGCCCTGGTCTCAGTGTCACCACATGACACCTCTTGTGTTTGATCTACTTGCTCATCCTCTGTTACGATTCACCTACATTGTTGCTTATATCAACTAACTCTTTTTAGGGGGTGTGTAAATGCCATATTCTACCTCATGAATATTCTGCATCATAGTTTATCCATTCTACCACCAATGGCTGTTTCAGTTGTTCCCAATATCTGAACAGTATAAGTTGTTTCTGATTTGGAGGGGCCAGCAAGATAGCTCAGTGGAATAAGTGCCTCCTTTGGCAACTAAAGGGACAAGGGTTCAATCACAGCCCTGCATTCTGTGCTGGTCCTGCTCCCGGGGTGCACTGAGCATGCAAACGTGTGGTGGCGTGTGCCTGTAATCCCAGTGTCTGGGAGGCTGAAAACCTGATTTGGCCTGAGAGAACCCTTCAACTACACCCTATGTCCTTTTGACCCCTGCTCCCCCACTTTTTTTTTTTTTTTTTTTTTTGGCTGAACAAGATGTTTTAGGTTCATCTTGTACTTTCTTGCCCTGAATCGGTGTTTTCCACAAGAACTCTTGGTTTCTTTGGGTAGAAACAATACTGGCAATATCATTGTCTAGAGCTTTTGTAGAGCAAAGATAAGAAATGGGAAGGTTTTTCTTTTTTAAATAAGGAGTTCATGTCAATGCTTCCCGTTTGGACCCAGTTCTACAGGGTTCTTTCTTCTTCTCCTCCCATTCCTCACTTTTATATTTCTCCTTTCACAGGAGGGATCTCCCCCCACCCCAGGAGGACATACATACATACTTTCACTTGCATAGTCCCTCTCCCTCCTTAGACCAGACACCTTTTGTCTTATTGTAGAGTCTGCAAGCTTGGACTGTCCTTGGCGGATAGGTTAATTGCTGTTCTTTCCCTGCCCTCTGTGCACACGTGGCCTCAAGCCCCTCTACAGGAGCAGGCGTTGGACATCTGATCTCTGGGAGAACTGGGTGTGAACTCCTTCCATTCCCCCAGGTACAGCACCTGGAGATTATATTCCCTTTGGCTCAGGCAACCAGGCTACAAAATATTCAGAGCACGACAAGATATTCAGAGCATGAGTGTATTGTTTTCTTTCTCCTTTTTTTCCTTGGAGTCCAGATCTTGCTACAAAGTTCAGGCTGGCCTTGAACGCACTATGTAGCCCAGGCTGGCTTCAAACGTGGTAACTCTCCTGTCTCAGCCTCCTGAATGCTGCGATTGCTCTGATTACAGGTGTGAGCCACCATGCCGGGCCATGACTATATAGTTTTCATCTTGGTGTCCTTCTGGTGTGGTAGTGCAAATGTTTGTCAACTGAGAGATCTGCTAACACGCTTTACTAAACTCTCTTTAGAATTTGGCTGTTCCCAAGGTATGTATTCTGCATACCACGCATCTCATTCCTGCGGCTCTGCTGGTGCTCTTCCGACCCTGCATTCTCTGTGGTTCTGGGGATGACCCTGGAACCTGCATTTCAAGTTTCTTTCTGCTCCCGGGTCACTATGAAGCTTATTCTTTCACAGGATCTGTCACGAACTGATGATCTGCAAATGCAAGTCCCAGGAGGGCCAAGGTTTGGGGTCTTTCTCCTTTGGGGCTCTCGGGAACGTGGAGCAGCGCTGAGTGCAACCGGATGCGCCCTGAATACCCGCACAGTGCACGAGCAGACGTTCCTGAGGCGGGGGTCTGGACGCGGTCACGCCGGCAGGGGCGGGACGGAGCGGGGCGTGCCGCGGCGCCATGACGTCATGCCCGCGCGGCAGGCCAGCGTGCGTCGGGCGCGGCTGTGACGTCACGCCGCGGAGCGGAGCCCCCGCGCGCCGGCGCCGTGACGTCACGCCTGAGGAGCTGCGGCCACCGGGGGCCGTGAGGGGCGCAGGGCTGTGCGGGGCGGCGGCATGGCGGAGAGCGAGGCCGAGACCCCGAGCACGCCGGGGGAGTTCGAGAGCAAGTACTTCGAGTTCCACGGCGTGCGGCTGCCGCCCTTCTGCCGCGGGAAGATGGAGGAGATCGCCAACTTCCCCGTGCGGCCGAGCGACGTGTGGATCGTCACCTACCCCAAGTCCGGTGAGCCGCGCCCGCCGCGGAGGCCGCTGCCCGGTACCACCGCCTGGTACCGGGCCCGGCCGGGCGGGGAAGAGCGGGTCCGCAGGGTAAAACCGAGGTCTGCGGCCTTAGGTCCGGCACCCATCCCCATTTTCCCTCTGCTACCTGGCGGCTGTGTGACCTTGGGTGGGTCACCGAACCTCTCTGTTTCTGAATCCGGGCCAGCCTCTGGTGAGCGCAATGTCCTAGTGATGCTTTGGGAAGAGGGACCCAAAGAACGGGCTCATTTCCAGCGTGGGCCAGCCCTGGTCCCTGTGCCTGCCCCTCACGGCCCCTCCTTTCGAGGCGCTTCCCTCACCCAGGCAGGAGCCCGGCATCCCCATTTCCCAGCATTCACTGACGTCAGCGTTCGCCCCGACAGTGAGTGGTGAAGATGTGAGCCCCTTTACTGTTGGGGCACCAAGGCTCAGAGAAGGGGGTAGCTGTCACAAGGTCACCCAGCTGGTGAGTGGTGTGCAAACCTGTCTGGAGCCGTTGGTACAGGCCTGCCAGAGGTCCCAATGGAAGCAGTGGCAGTGTGGTGCCTCTTGAGGTTCATAGGAAAAAGAAGTAGCTTTTCTCTTCAAAAGTGCCTGGAGGGCCCCTTGTTGCCCCTGAATTGGAGGGAGATGCCCGAGTCTGGACATCTGTAGCATGGTTTAGAAGGTGACTGGCTTTAGAGTCTCTGTATTGGAACATTTGAGGGACAGACTGTTGGCGTAGCTGTCACGTTATATGGATTTTTTTTTTTTTTTTTTTTTTTTTGGCGGAACCGAGGATTGAACTCAGACCTTTGCCAGAGAAATGCTTATTCTACTGAGCCATCTTCCCAGCCTCTGACGTCCCGTTATATGGAGTGTAGACACTGAGGGCAGATCCTTGATGTCCTTGAGGAAGCTTGGGTAGGGGTCTCAGTGGAAGGTTGGGGTCGCACGAAGGTCCTGGAGCTGGCAGGCTTGGAGGAGGAAGACCTAGTCCAGTATGGCTGCCACTTTTCCTGGGGAAAAGGGAATGGAGGGAGACTGGCAGGACACTTGTCATGGTAGGAGTCAGGCCTCCAAGTCATCCGAAGCTCCTCACCCAGCCCAGAGGATGACAGGGGTGGGAAGGAGAATTTGGCTTCAGGGAAACGGTTGATACAGAGCATACCCGCTCTGAGTCCCCCGGACTTGTGGGTGACAGGTGTGGCTCTAAAGTGTAGACTGTGCACTGGAAGTGGGCTGAAACTTGATTCTGTGCTCATAGGGTTCTGGAGTTGCCAATGGGGTCCGAGGTCTGGGCGGAGCTATGGACCAGGGCCTTCGGGCTGCGGGTTTTTGGGGAGCTTCCTGAGATGGGGATGGGGGCAGAGTTCTAAGTCAGTTTCTGGATAACCAGCAATCCCATCTTGTTTGTAGTTGTACCTTTCCAGGATGAACAGAAGCACTCCTAGACTTTTATAAGAACAGGGAATGCAATGGCCTCCTCTTTGACAGAGAACCAGTGATGGCCCAGAGAGTCTATGCATACTGTGCCCCAGGCGCCTCCTTAGAACTCAGGCAGAGCCTCCCCTTTCTGTTCCTCTTACCTGCATGTCTGAGGGCCTGGCAGGCCAAGGGTCATCTTGTTAGAACTGTCTGCAGGCTGGGACGGATGCTGTCACTGACTATGCAGCCGGCCATCTGCACACTCTATGTTGTGTAGCTTACAAGGTCATCTTTTTCCAAAGAGTAAGAGAGGAACAGAGCAAGGCCCCCATTTCACAGATGAGATGGCAGCTGTGGGGACTGAGGGGCTTGTTGAGCTTCTGTGGCTGTCCAGGCAGAGCTGTGCAGGCCCAGGGCCTGGGCATCTCAGGGCGGGGGTGGGGGGGTGTTGCATGTGTGTGGTGATCTTGGAGCCTCCCTCTAGGGCTCCTCCTTTCTGTCCTCAACTGTGCCATACATGGGCTGGCCCTAGGGAACATATCCTCAGGAATCGTCTCACCAGCTCTAAGCAGATGTAACTACATGCTTTCTCATTTGCCAATTCTGTGTTTGTAAGGCCTGAACCCAGGGCCCTCATGTTCAGCTCTATCTCTTGCCCTGGGTTTTTGTTTTGAAACAAGGTCTTGCTAAGTTGTTAAATTGTACAGGCTGGGCTTAACAGCACAATCTTGCCTTAGCCTCCCAGGGTGCTGGGATCAAAGGCTTGCACAGCCATGCCCTGCTGTGATCGTTCATTCTTTTTGTTCTTCCTGTCTTTTTGACAGTTTCACTACACAATTCAGGCTGGCTTTGAGCTCACTTTGTGGCCCAGGCTGATCTTGAACTCAGAGCAATCTTCCTGCCCCAGTCTCCCAAGTGCTCAGGCAGAGCTTCCCCTCTCTGCTCCTCTTAGCTGCATGTCTGAGGGCCTGGCAGGCCAAGGGTCATCTTGTGTGTACCACCACACCCGGCTGTGATCGTTCATTCTTGCAGTCAGTTTGGCTCCCAGTTGCTGTCAGCATTGTTGGTTTGGTGGTAATTGTGGCCAATGCTTGTGACCAGCACTGGTCCCAGATGTAGCAGAGCCCTAGCATCACATCTGCTTCAGCTTTAGAAGAACCCTTGATGCTCCTTCTTGGCCATGGGGCCACCTCTGTGGCTTCACTTTACCTTCTGTCCAGCCAGGCTGGAGGTGCAAGTGCATTCTCCTGTTGTTGGAGACGGGGAGGCACATGAGTGCCGGGGTGGATTCTGGGCCTGTTCTGTCCATCACATGGGCTTCCACAGGTCCTGGTCTCTGAACCGGTTTGCTCAGGAGGAGTGAGGATTGGAGCCAGTTGACTGGTTTGAGCCCTAACTTGTGAGACCTTAAGGAGTCAGGTGCACACATGGCAGAATGCAGGACTGCAGGCTGTACAGATGTCCTCGCCTTCCTTGTTGCTGCGCCAGGCAGGGGTCTCTGAGGAACTGTGAGTGAGAAGGTCTGGCCCGGAGGCCTGTGCTTAGGAGAAGGGAACATGCTTGTTTCAGGGCTGGGCCGCAGGCTGGGGGTGGCCACCAGCCACCACATTGGGTCCAGAGCCCTGCCCACCCCTGCTGGTCTCTTCCTTCTTCTGTGGAGTGAAGCGGGAGGGGAGGCCAGGCACAAGGCCTCCTGGGTCCAGAGTTAAATGTGGATGACAGAGAGGAGTGAGCCTGGAAAGAAGGGGCCTGGCGGGGCTGGAAGCACGGCCTCGGCTCACTCCCTGGGCAGGCAGGTGCTTTCCCTGTCCCTTTGCCTGTTCCAGTGCTTTGAGTTTTTGTCTAGTTCACTATATGCTTGGGATTCTCTTGGATTTGTGGCTTCATGCTTTTCATTATTTTTTAAAAAAATTCACCCATGAGTTCATAAACACTTTTTTTTTTTTTTTTTTTTTTTTTTTTTTTTGGAACCAGGGATTGAACTCAGGCCCTTGTGCTTGCCAGGGAAGCGCTTATCCCACTGAGCCACCTCCCCACCCCCAATTGAACATTTTTCTGCTCTATTCTGTTTTGTGGTTTCTAGGACATGCCCGTTGGGTAATAGTTGGGCACTGTCGCAGCCCTTGGGCATGTTGCTGTCTTTTCAGTCTTCTGTGTTTTGTTCTGGGTGATTATCCTATGGCATGGGCCTCCCATGCACCGGCTGGTCCATTGTGTGAGTCTCCTGCGGCCTGCGGCCTGCGAAGGCAAGCTGAGTCCCTTTTATGGTGATTTTGCTGTTACCTTTGATCTGTGTGGTGTGTGTGTCTGAGTGTGTGACTGCATGTGTTTGCATGCTCTGTTCGTGTACATGTGTGTATGTATGTGTGCATATTCCTGTCTATGCCTGTGTGGTTAGAGAGAGAGAGAGAGAGAGAGAGAGAGAGAGAGAGAGAGAGAGAGAGAGAAGTGCTCCCCATTCTAGAGTCAGGCACAGTTTTGGGTGCTGAGTCCTGTGTGCTAGCTTTTACGGCCTTGGGCGGTCACCCCAGCCTGCTTCTAGGTAGTAAGAGGAGATGGTGATGGTCCCTGGGGCTCGGTGGAAGTCTGGGAAGTGCTTGGTAAGCGTTTCCTGGCGGGGCGCTGGTGGATTGGCTATCAAGGCTGTCGGGCACCTTGAGCAGGGCTGTTACTGTGGCTGTCCCCACCCAGCCTGCTGGGTGACCGGAAGCTGCCCTTTACTCCCTGAGCATTCCCTAGTCCTCTGCTGGCAGGGACTATGAGAACTTGGAGCTGGTGTGGTCAAGTCCCGGGGCAGCAGCTGTGCTCATCTCACCCCCAGGAGGGCCAGGTGGCAGGCAGGCCGTGTCCCCAGGAGCCTGCCATTGGGCCAGCTTCTCAGAAATACAGTTGTTGCTGTCCCAAGGGAGCAGGGGACTCTGGCTGCTCCTCAGGATTGTAGAGCCCCCAGGCAGTGGTGATTCCGTGTGGCAGGAGGATGTGCCTGCTGCCTCACTAAAATGACAGGGAGTGGTGGAGAGCTCTGCCCCTGAGAGAGGAGGAGGTGGTGGTGTGAGATGAGTGCAGGGGCCCAGTGGCTGCTCGCAGGGCCAGGAGGCTGCATGCTAGCAGAGGGGATGGTTGTGGGCAGGGACCCTTCCTGCTCCAGTGTTGCATCAGGTAGATGGGGGGGGGCTGCCCTGTTGGTGGCTCCTGCTGCAAGGAGGGCTTGTCTGTGGGGACCCTGACAGCGCTGTGGTTCCGGGGGTGCAGTGTGGGTAAAAGAGGTAGGGGTCTTGTGGAAGCTGCGCCCTGCAGGTTGGGGGCTCTCAGCTCCCAGGACATCTGTGCCCCAGCTCCAGCCTGCACTGGGGATCAGGATTGCCATCTTCAGAGCAAAGATTGGGACTTGAGTGGAGGTAATGGGCCCCCCTGCCCTGCCACCCTGGGCCACCCCAACCCTCTACACTCTCCCGGACCTAAGCCAGCTAGGAGGTCTGGAGCAGGAGCGCCCACGACACAGAGGACCACTGCAAGTCAGACCGTGAGGAGTCCCGGAAAGTCTGACCTACTCCCCCAGCTCTCTGTCCCCTGAGGAGCACAGGAGAAGGAAGAGGTCCTGAGACTTGCAGGAGCCTAGCAAAGAGGGCTGGAGCTCCAGCCCTGCATGGGAGGATGTGGGCATTGGGCTGAGGAAACAGCCCAGAAAACTGAAGATTTTACAAAACCATGGGAAATAGAGACAAAAAGTAACAACCTTAGAAGACTGATCTCAGAGTCCCAGAAAGAAGATGGGAGAGTATGGACGGGAGAAATGGGTGAAACAAGGATTTACAGAATGCAGAGATTTGAGCTACATAAAAGAGCCCCCTCTTCCAAGAGCCTGGTGTGGTAGTTAAGAGAGTCAGGCACATTGCTGTGGTCCTTAAAAGCTGAGCCTCAGCCCTGCATGGTGGTGCATATCGGTGATCTCAGCACCTTGGGAGATTGAGACAGGAGTATCACAAGCTGCAGACCTGGGCAATGTAAGATAAGGGTGGAAATGTAACCCCAGTCGAAGGCAAAGGGAAACAAAGAAGGGAGAAGCTGAGGCTCAGGAGCTCAGAGCTCTGGAGGGCTGTGTCAGCAGCAGCCTTGCAGAGTCTGGGACAAGGCCCTTTTGTCACAGCAGGAGGTGGCAGTGGGAGGCCAGGACCTTGACCTGGGGTTCGGTGCCTGCCCACAGCCAGTCTAGTGTCTTCATGCCTGTCACTAAAGGTGCCTGTGAGGAGGGACCCAAGGGCAGGGCTGACCTGGAAGACAGCTGTGTGGCATGTGTCTGTGTTGGGTGATGGGCAGGTCCCTCGAAGGGAGAGAGTGGGGTACTGGTGGGTCCCCAGAAGTGAGGGACCTGCTTACCTTTGGATTTAGTTACCTGTGGAACTACATGTTGAAAATGTTACTGGTGCAGTGAGGGGTTAGCGCGCCTATGTTGCAGTGCGTTGTACCCCTCATGTTCCGCTTGTGTTGTTACTCTCCTGCTGTGCCTATAAATTAACCCTCATCACAGGTGAGGATGGGTAGAGACACATTACTGTGTTCAGCACTGTCCCCAGCTTCAGAAGTCCCAGGTGTGCTGGGATGTGGCCCTACAGGTGTGGGAGAGCCCTGTCTGTGGAGAGGTCTGGCTGTCTGAGTTGGGTCTGAACGGCGATGTGAATGAGTAAGCAGGCGCACAGCAGCAGTCACCTGCACCAGGACAGGCAGGGCAGGAAGTGTGATCCCCAGCAAGCCCAGAAAGCACCCAGCTAACTCCAGCTGAGACTCAGGTTGGGCAGCAACTACATGGCTCTGCAGAAGGGAAAGTGCGTCGCTTGTGCAGTAGGAGTTCGGGGCAGGACTCGGCTGCATCCTCCTCCGTGGCTGAAGGTCTGTAGCGCAGCTCAGCTGCACAGATGAGGAGCAGGGCTCGGCCTCTGGGGAGCGGACGAGACGGGAGGAGCACGGTGGGTGTGAGGAGCACGGTGGGCTTCATTCAGCGCCGGGCAGGACTCAGACTCCCTAAACGGATGCGAGTGTGGCTTGGTAATAATAAGTGAAAGTCACAGGGAGCCTCATGTCTGGGACTGGTTCTCAGTGCCTCGGACCCTAGAACAGGGTGCCTTCTGTCTCCACAACTCTGGGCAGTGGCTGTGGGGCTCCATGGGTGTGGACAGACGGGTCTCTCTCCACCTGAGGGGAGGTCGGGAGCATGAGCTGTGTCCCCAGTGCTGCAGAAGCGGTTGTGTGGGCTGTGCGCCCGGTCCACGCAGAGCACAGAGCCCGTGGGATTGCACCTTGCCCCACAGGGTGGAGTCCTGCCCTGTCATTAGCAGGTCAGATATGCAGAGGCCAGATGTGCTGGCCACAGGCGCTGTCCTCTATAGCCTGCAGCAGCTCTGGTGCCTCTAGGGTGTCCCTGCCCTTCTGTCCTGGGCTTGCTGCACTGTGGTGAGTCTCCTAGGGCTTCAGCCCTTGCCCCACCTACCCTTTGGGAGTCTGAGGCCCACTCCTGTGTGGCCCCCTTCCCAGCTTCAGCCCTAGGCTGTGAGTCTTGTGCTTGGGTACCGTGGTGGTAGGACACATTCCTGCCCCCCCCCCCCCCGTGAGGATCCAGTGAGGGCTGCCTGCCATGTCAGCCTGTCACTGGGTACCACACTGCCCATGGAGCCTGAGTGTTCAGGGCTGTGCGGTTACAGTTTCTGTGACCTGAGTGGCCCTTCCTCTGTCACTTCCTCTGAGAAGTTGGGGAGTCACCTCTATTTGCTAGAAGGGGCAAACTGGGGCCACATTTTTGCTGGACCTACTGAGAGGCCTGACATCTAGGGGAGGTTGGAGGATACCTCACTTGTCCAGTGACCACATCGTGACCAAAGTTCCAGGCACAGGGGAGAGGAGTGGGTAAAGTCTCTGGAAAGTGCTGCCATGCCATGCCCCATGTCCACTGTTCTGACCTCCAGGCAGCCAGCTCCTGCCTTCCTCCAGCCCCCACTCAGGCACTGGGTGACACAGACAAGTTCTAGGCCCCAGAGGCCAGGAAGGGCTCCAGTGCAGACTTGGAAGGCTTCCTTGGGGGCAGCAACCCCAGGTCCAGTCCAGGTTGGCCAGGCATGTTGGAGGCCATGGGCTAGGGATAGAAGGAAACCTGTTGGGGCTGGTGGGGAGAGTGGACCCCTGCAGGGCTCCATGGCTGGGACCATGAGAGCCCTGGACATGGGCACCCAGCAGGAGCCGTGGAAGGGCAGAGTGGGCTTGTGCAGTGTCCAGGGCCCCAGCTGGCTGACAGTGGCAGCAGGGGTGGGGACTGAAGAGCTCCTTTAGGTCTCTGGTGGAGGCTTGGCAGCAGCCATGCGGCTGCCCTGAGGCTGCCCTGGGTCTGCCTCAGGGTGCATAGAAGCGTGCCTGGAAGCGGGTGGGTGACCATGTGGTTGTCATCTTTGTCTCTACTTTGTTGTTAGGGCTTGCCAGCTGGCTTTATGCTTGGGAACAGTGCCTATTGCCAGCCCTGTCCCCTCTGCACCCTGCTCTCCTGCCCAGTCCCTGTTGACTTGCGCTGGCAGCTGGGGAAGGTGGAGTGCCAGGATGCTCAGGCAGCAGAGGCCTCGGGAGGGGCACGGGGGAGATGTTCCTGGGGCAGACACTCGGGGCCTGCAGCTGAAGGCCTCTTCCTCTGGACTTTGAGGCGGTGTCTTCCAGCATAAATATTTAATGTAGGAAATGAGGGATCGAAGGGGAAGATGTTAGTGTACAGAGCATCTGGGCTGTTGGTCCGTGGGGGCTCTGGGCACCCAGAAGGGGTGGGGACAGAGGATGATGCCACAGGGAGGTCTGTGCTGAGGACTCTGCCTACACTGCCTCTCCTTAGGAGGAGCAGTGTGTGTCAGCCACGCCCAGCTCTGTGACCCTGCGCACGGCTGGGCCTTGGGGGCCTCTAGTGGGTAGTGGTGCCAGATCACAGGGTAAGGAGAACCCTGAGCCTGGGCCAGGACTCCTCTGAGTGAATGAAAGAGCTGCTTCCTTCCACGGGGCAGTGCACATGCTCTGGTGGACATCGGTGTTGCCTCGACTGCTGCGTCCTGGTGCTGCTCAGGACAGGAGGATATGCAGGGAACAAGCTGTCCTGCTGCGTCCGAGCCCCCGTCCCTGTGGGACAGTGGGGGCTAAGGTCAGAGCACGCGCTGTTCGTCGGCTGTGGGCACAGCGAGATGGTGGGGAGCCCTGGCTGCTAGGACATTTAACTAGGCACAGGAAGGACGAGGGAGGCACAGGCTCCAGGCAGGGGACTGGCAGGTGTCACCAGCCAGCAGGCAGGTGGGGAAGGTGTGGGGCGGCTGACAGGTCTGGGGTATGGGGCAAGGGAGTGCTCTCTGTGGATAGCATTTTGAGCTGACCTCTTTGTCTGGGCCATAGGCTGTGCTGTGTGGCAAGTGGCTCAGGTGGGAGGGGCTGCTCCAGGCACACATGATGGTAGGGCAGCAGAAGGCAGGAAGGTCTGTACCTACGCAGGGGCTGCATGGCGTGAGGCCACTGAGCTAGCAGGGAGCTAGCAGGGAGGGGTGACCAGGACAGATACTGAGCCCTGGAAGGTAGGTGCCCAGATCAGCTGTGCTGTCACCCTGTTGGGGCTGGTGGGGAGAATGGACCCTGCAGGGCTCCATGGCTGGGACCATGAGAGCCCTGGGCATGGCACAGCCAGCAGGAGCCATGGAAGGGCTAAGTGGGCTTGTGCGCTCAGGCCGCAGGACGAGGTGGTGACTAGGAGGACCAGAAACCAGGTTCTGCTTGGGGAGAGCTGAGCCTGTGCAGTCCTGAGCATGTTCGGGGGCACAGGACAGGCTAAGGCTGTGTGGTGGGTGTGGCCTTTGCTCCCGGCAGCTTCCTCAGTCCCCACCAACTCCCACCCCACCTGAGGGGACCCAAATGGACAGTATGCCAGGGTGGCTAGGTGTGGTGGTCATCGGTGGCCCAGGCTGGGCCGGCCTTGTCCTGCCCTAGGCAGAGGCTGAGCTGCTCAGACTGTGCAGGGTTGGCAGTGTGCAATGGGGTGTGTGAGGCCAGGGCTCAACAGGGAGGACCAGGCACACAGCTGTGTGCAGTCATGGGTGTGGGGTGTGAGTGACCCTGGAGCCTAGGTTTATTGTGGAGACACCTGGGGTTGAGGGCATGGCTGGGCAGAGGCCTAGAAGGGGGCTTTGCATGGGGTTCCTGGGCCTTTGTGAACAGTGGAAATCAGGGAAAGATTTTAGCTGCGCACATTTTAGAACGTGTGTTCTTCCCAAGGGATGGTCCCCGCATCCAGCAGTGACCAGTGCATGTCATGCTGCCCCTTTGTAAGAAGAGGCACTGGGCAGCAGCTCTGTAGCAGCTGGACCCCTTGAGTAGAGGCCCCTCGGCTTTGCATGGCTGGGGGCATGGGCAGTGACTGGCTCTTGGCCTTGCTGTCTCTGACTGTGGTCTGGACCACTCCCTCTGAGCCGGCCCCTTTCCCCAGGCACAAGCCTGCTGCAGGAGGTGGTCTACCTGGTGAGCCAGGGCGCCGACCCTGACGAGATTGGCTTGATGAACATTGACGAACAGCTCCCAGTGCTGGAGTACCCGCAGCCAGGCCTGGACATTATCAAGGTACAGCAGGCAGCAGCCTAGCCCCTGGCAAGCCCTGGGACACTTTATCCCCTTCTCGAGGGACTTGGGGCCCTGGGTGGGCACAGGGAGCCCCAGATAGCTGGGAGAAACAGTGAGAGGGCTGAGCCTGGGATTGTGACCCTGGCCTCTGACAGATGTGGGTGACTCATCTGGGTGGGAGGTTGGGGCACCCAGAAGCCTTCCATGAGATGCCTGGGCCTTGAGCAGCAAGAAGCTAGAGAGGGTTTTATCTTCCATCAGCAGAGGGAGGAGCATAGTGTGTATGGTCAATTGTTTGAGGGCAGCAAGATAGCTCAGCAGACTAAGCTCCTGCTTAGGCAAGCACAGGGACTGGGTTTGATCCCCAGCACCACATGCCGTGCTGGACCCACGCCTGGAGTGCTGAGCCAGCCACCAAGACCAGGCGTGGTGGTGCAAGCCTATAATCCCAGTGCAGGGGAGCTGCATAGTGAAACCCTGTACCAAATACATGATAAAAAAAGACAAAAAACAAACAAAAGTCAAATACCTGGTTCCAGAACTAATGCAGTATTCTCCCCAAGCCCTGTGTGCACTGTCCCTCTGGTGGAGCTGGGCTTCCTCCACTGTGGCCCCCCCACCCCCAGCCCAGCGCCAGCTCTCACCATGACTGGCTGGATGCAGTGCAGCTCTGAACACCTCCCCTGCCCCGTGTCGTGGGCCCTCTGCAGCTCCCAACCCAGGGGAGCAGTCCCCATACTCGCCTTGCACTCACTGCCCACATGGCCGTGCCAGCGTGGGCCACTTCCAGAATGTGTGGTGCAGCTGTGCTGGGGGCTCTGTCTCCAGGAAGCCGAAGCCAGCAGTATCAGGGCCATGGCAGCCACAGAGGGTGGGAAATCGGCCCTCCGCCTGGCGAGGGCTGGGCTTGTTCCTGTGGTGATAGGGAGAGGGGCTGAGAGTGGAGGGGCCATGGGCAGAGGAGCAGAGATCCTTCTCAGGGTCACTGTGGCTCTGCCTGGGGACAGGTCGGTGTGGTGTGGGTTAGAGACTATCACCACCTCACAGCCACTGCTCTGGGCCTGCACTGTGGGTCCTCTGCTGCCCCTAGGTCTCAGGTCTTCCTTGGTGGCCCTTTTTGGCCACTCTAGAGCCAATTAGCAGTTCTCTGGTCTTGAGCAAATTCCTGTGCCCAAGAGAGTTTGGCACCCCAGCTGAGGAGGGGTCCTCGTGTACCTCCAGGTTCCAGCCTGGGTACCAGTCATTCCTTGGGGAGAAGTCAGTGGTGGGCTGGGTCCTCTGGAGAGGCCCTGGGAAGAAGTGGGACAAGTTACATCCCCCACAGAGCTACCCCTCTGTCAACTCCTGCAGGAATTGACGTCTCCTCGCCTCATCAAGAGCCACCTTCCCTACCGCTTCCTACCCTCTGACCTCCACAACGGCGACTCCAAGGTAACCTGTGCCCTTCTCTCCAGCCCAGGAACTTCTGTGTGCCGAGGTCCAGCACTGCCCTTGTGTTAGTGGGGGTTCTCTGGGCTCATTCCTTCAAGAATGGTGCCTTCCCAAGGACTGTGACCTCAGCCCCCAGCATCATAGCCATCTGCCATAAGGTAGTTCTATAAAAAGAGCACAGCCAGATACTGCATTGACCAGCTATCTCTGTGGGCCCTGGTTTGAGGCGACCTCTAACCCTGCCACCCACAGGTCATCTACATGGCCCGCAACCCCAAGGACCTGGTGGTGTCCTACTATCAGTTCCACCGCTCCCTGCGGACCATGAGCTACCGAGGCACTTTCCAGGAGTTCTGCCGGCGGTTTATGAACGACAAGTGTGAGTGTTTTCCAGGCTGAGCTGTTTGTAGGCCTGCCCTGTGCTGGGCCATCCCCTGTACAGCCCGAAGCTTCTGGTGACTGTGTGCAACACAGCCTGCTTTGCAGAGGAACGTGCTGGTCCTTAGAGCTCTAGCGTCCTTTGCTCCCCCAACCCTCCCCCTCCTGGGAACTCCTAGCTAGGCTCCCTTCCCACTGGGGAGCCCGTCACAGGACCTGCTTCTGGCTGAGTGGAGGCCACGCTCATACTAGCCACTCCTCTTCAGCCACTCAGAGCCCCCAGCTTGTTGCCAGGCCTGGGACCACCAAGGCCTCACCTCTCACCAGAGGTCCTGAGAGGAGCTGACACCACTTCCTAGTGGGGGTGGAGGCCACATATTGTGCAAGCGAGAGACCCACAGGAGCATGTCGTAGCCTGAGACTCCAGGGAAGGAGGGCTCTGGATGGAGCATCATGACCTGTGTGGTGGGGACACTCATGGCCAGCATCTCTGTGGTCTGTGCAGCATGGGGGACCTGTCCCCTAGGCTGGCTTCTTCCCAGCAGGTCTGGGGTGAACTCTGCCTTCGCCTGTAGAGCAGTGGGGGTGCCAGGTGCAGAAGGGACCCAGCTGGTGCCACATGCAGTGGGCGACTGGTTCCTCTTGGGGCCTCAAGTGGCTCTCCCGTCACACGACTGGTGCGGGCTGTCTGGAGCCTCTTGCAGCCCTGCTGTCCCAGCCTGCTCACTCTCTTCCTGCCCAGCCCCTTGCTACACGCTGTGGGCAGTGTGTCCTCAGGGCTTTACCCCCTGGCCAGGCACAGGCAGTGAAGGACTTGGTCACTTGTCCTCCCCAGCTGGGAGCTTCTCTTCCTTTGTCTGTATCAGGCTGCCCCTCTTTCCTGCTGCTGAAGGGGGACCTCTGGGCAGAGGGCACACTCTTGGTGCCCGGTGTCCCCTCTGTCCTGTCTCACCCTTCCTTGTCTCCACAGTGGGCTATGGATCCTGGTTCGAGCATGTTCAAGAGTTCTGGGAGCACCGCACAGATGCCAATGTGCTCTTCCTCAAGTACGAGGATATGCACCGGGTGAGTGGGTGAGGGAGTTGGCGCTGTGGGTGGCCACGGCGGCTCCGGGACTGGGCAGGGTCACCATGTATGATCCTGCTGTAAGGGAAGCATACCACCCACATGAGGACGCTCTGGGATCACTGTTCCCAGTCCCTCTCTGCCCCTTTGCTAAATGCAGTTCTCAGGCTCTGCAGGCTGATAGCCTGCCACGATGTCCACGTGGTGCCTTCTGGTGCTGGAAGGGTCCAGCTGAGCATGCGGGACACGGCCTTGCAGTGCTGAGGCTGGGTGGCAGAGATGCTGAGCAGGCCTCGGACCCCAGGGTTTGCTGCGCACAAGGGGACGACGCACTGCCACCACCGTCCTGAGCAGGGCAGCATGGTGCCCCAGGTGGTGCTGGTGCAGCAGATGTCACATGTGAATGCCTGGCATCCTGGACAGCTGCACCTGCTCAGCTAGCCCAGGTTCACTGTGAGAAGCACACAGGCTTCTTGCTGCAGACTCCCATTTCCCCATTTTTGCCCTCCCCTGGTCCCCCTTCACCAGGCTGCCTCTGAGGTCCCCAGTGACCTCTGTGGTGCTTAGCTGCAGTGTGGGTGGTACTCGGCCTTCTCCCGGCTTTCTGTGGCCTGTGACTGGCCTGCGCTTCCTCCCTCTGGCTGCCATGAGGCTGCTCTCTCCATTTCTTGGTCTCCTGGTTTCTGTTCTTGGCCAGTCCGAGGCTGTTGGGCTCAGGCCCCAGCCTCACCTCCCATCTTCTCCCCTTTGCTTGGCCCTGGGTCTTGTTCACTTGCCAGGCCTGCAGTGCTGTGGCTATGCTGCACAAGGCCCTGTCCTAGCCAGGCTCCGTGCCTCGTCCCCTGGGTGTCCTCTGCCCTGTGGTGCAGGCAGCTGATGCCACCTGTTTGCTCAGGAAGGATGTCCTGAATCATCCTTGGTGCCTGTGTGTACTGAGCCCTGCTGCTCTGCCCTCAGCAGCCCTGTCCCTTCCTGCGGCGGCCTCCTCCAGGGTCCCCACACATGAACTCACCAGGGACCGGTCTCAGCTAGCCCACAGCAGTCCAGGCTCACGGTACCTCTGTGTTCTGGGTGAGTGTCATGGATGCTGAGGGCTGATGTGCAGCTTCAGGCCAGAACAATAGTCTCGAGCACCTCGGCCTCTCCAGACTGCACAGGGGCTGGGCCTCACTTTGAGGCCGCGGTGACACTTAGAGCCGTCCCATGGTCTCGGTAGGCTATCTGGGTGCCCCGGGACATTGTCCACTTCACTCGACAGTGACCAGGCAGCCAGTAGTGCAGGGACCTATCTGACTCCGGCTCTACGTCATGCAGGGCCTCTTGCTGTGGCCTTGCCGAACTGGCCGCTGCTGTCCCTGGCACAGGTTGCCAGGGAATCAGGGCCCAGGAAGTGGACCTGTCCCTTTCCTGGGGTGGAGCTGCATGCAGCTTCCAGAAGGGTTCCTGCTACCTC
>PVKA01039140.1:0-19699 GCA_004027165.1 Ctenomys sociabilis
GTTTAATGAATTAAGTTTGTCTATGCAGCAATTTCCTTAACTTTTAATCCTATTTTAAGATTTGTTGTATGATAATTGTTAAAGCATTTAGCAACTTCATATCATATCATTCTGGATAAGGTCATTTCCCATAGTAAGACTGTATCTCCACAGTAGAGCAGAAATAATATTTTCCAAAGATGGTTTTTATAATATAATAATAGTATCTTTCAGAAATGCCACTAAAATGGAAAACCAGATGATAGCCCCTTTTTTATTTTTAATGTACTTCATACAGGATCTCACTGCACAGCTCATACTCGTAGTGATCCTCCTGTTTTCAGCCTCCTCAGTGCTAGGATTACAGACATGCACCACCACTCGCTGTCTTGGTAGCCAGCTCAGTGTGTCCAGGAGCAGGGCTGGCTTGGCATGTGGTGCCAGGAATCAAACCCCAGTCCCTGTGTTTGCCTAGGAAGGTTCTTAGTCCTCTGAGCTATCTCACTGACCTTGCCAATCATTTTCTGAATAAGTAAAAGTTACTGCTTGCAGGCTAAATCAAATAATAGGGTAATACACTATGGCTAATGAAAATGTAAGTCAAGACATAAGAAAGATATTCTACTAGTAGAATTTATAATATATTCATTTTAATAGAAATACGAAGGCATTCGATAAAATTTAAAGTTCAACAATTCTTCGTGGTAACTGAAATTCTGAAACATTTCCGTTGCACTATAAATAAAATGTGATTATTCATGATAGAAATATTATTTAGCACTATTTAAAAAATGTTAGGTATTAAGGTAGGAAAGAGTAAAATAAGATTGTAAAAATGGCAGGCATGTTTACACCTACTTTGAAATCATATTAATTTACTTCTCTATTAGTAATATATATTTTAAAATGTCTCTAAGAAAATACATTGATAATACTGATTGCTAAATGAATCATAATGATCAAGGATTTCATTATGTATGAATAGTAATTGTTTAGCACTTATAAAAGAGGAAATAGAGTTACTTGTAATAACAAATAGTCACTAATTTCTCCAGAATTGTCTAGAAATCTCATGGAATGACTGACACAAACAACTTGAAACCATAGAGAGCTGTCATCTTTCTAAGACGAGTCAAATTATAAATTCTTCCTTTGTTAATGTGAAGAGAATTCATGAATAACTAAAAAACTTTAGATGAAGTAAAATTCACAGAGCTTTTTGAGCAAAGAGCTGTTCATGAATTGGACAGCACCCAGAATCAAAGATGTCTGAGTTCTACCCATCAGTGTAAGCAGTGAGAACCTATCACCTGTCTAAGAGTTAAAGTAAGGTTTCCTTGCAGCTAGACATTTGCCTTAGTTGGGCAGGGACTAAGACTAAACTACTAGCCTCATAATCAATTGACTAGTTGGTTGAAACTGTTTTTTAAATGATCTTTCAAGTCAATTACAAGAAATATTTCTAAATTCTGGAGTAGTTACTTAAAATCACAAGCTATAGAAACAACTCTAGGGTGGGGCTGGCAAGAGAGCTGATACAAGCTTAGGCAGGCACAGGGGACCAGAGTTTGAACCCTGATACCACATGCCATGCCACTTCCACCCACAGGGTGGACTGAGTTGTCCACCTCTGCAAAAAATAAAATACAAAAATAACTCTAGGATGAAGGGCCCTCTCTTCATTTGCTATAATAATACCCTAAAATCATATAGAAGGAAAATATGCAAAAATCTTCATCTAAATCTAAAAATTTAATCTAGAAGTCTAGGCTGGTGGACCTAAACAGCAGAAGAAAAAAATGTAAAGAATAAGAATAGTCCCAGCAATGTAAAATATTTAAATAATTATAAATCTGTATTACATGAAGCTGTATGATGACACACAAATAGATAGATTCACATAAAATAATAAATTCTGGGGCCAGAGAAATTGCTCAGTGGAACAAGCACTTCCCTGGCAAGCGTAAAGTCTTGAGTTCAATCCCTGATTCTGCCAAAAAAAAAAAAAAATAATAGATACTAAAATAACAACAAATATATGTGCTTAGTGTTTACATATAAACAAGAGGGATGAAATGTGGTTTCTTTGATAAGTAATTTTTGACACATTGGCCTTCCTGAGACAAATGTTTACGTTACTCTCATCAAATAAATAAATTTCAGAGCTGACAAATATATCAACAGAGTGGTAACAAATCTTAGGTGACTTTTGCATTTCTTTATACCTGGAGATAAAGTATGTTTTCTTTCCTTTTTGCTGTTTTTTGTAAATCATGAAAGCAATATGTAACAGACATTAACAATGATATTTATATTTCAGACCATTAAAAAGCATATATATGTCTTAAAAAATAAAATACAGATGGAAAAGCACATATGGCAAAATTTATTTATTATTTTTATGCAGAAAGTGTCCATTTAAGTACTTAAGATGATTGGATTAATGATCTATTCAGCATATTTAAAGGGCTTTTCTAAAGACCGTAAAATATCTTAAAATTAGATTTTTGATGTCCCATATTATTTACTCTGTACTAATTCCATCCCTTATTTAATTTTTAAAATTTTCTTTTCCATGGCTGGCTCAACCCTCCCTGGGGGCAGGGCTGGTACAGGATGTGATGCCAGGGATTGATCAGAGGTCCCTGGGCTTTGTCTAAGCTTGCCTAAGCATATGCTTTACCCTGCTGAGCTGTCACACTGGCCTTGCATCCCATTATTTATAAATTATTAAAGATAAGCTTGGGAAGAATGTATGAAAATCCAATTGCTAACAAGAAGGAACAGAAAGGCATCAAGGAAGAAAAGACCATAACAAAGGCACTGTTAAAGCTGCGTCTTGCATGAATTTATGTTCAGAAGCCATGGAATAGACTTGTGTTAGACCCAGGCAAGCAAAAGGTTATAAAATTGCTATGGTTTTGTGAGGTTGGATGAAACTTTTCCCTTGGGAAGACTGAAATCCTACATCTCTGTCCCCAAGCAGATCTGAAAAACTGCAATTTGTTTCTGGAGAAGAGAAGCAGATGAGGGCCAGGAAAGAAAATGCTGTAGGCAGTGAACAGGAAGAAAACAGCAGGAGCAAGAGAAGAGGAAAGGGTGGAAGTGAGAGTAAAACAGCGGGAAGTAAAGAGAGCAAAAAGAGAGAGAGGAGAGGAATGGGGAAGGGAGAGAGAATGATTTCCAGTATATACAGGCATGCAAAGAATGGAAACAGTGGTCCATTCCATGGCTTTTGAACAGAAATCCATGGGAGACACAGGTTTAACACTGCCTTTGTCATGTTTTTTTTTTTTTTTTTTTTTTTTTTTTTTTTTTTTTTTTTTTTTTTTTTTTTTTTTTTCCCTCACTGACTTTCTGTTCTTTCTTGTTGCATCATTTACTCTGTTAACAATTGGATTTTCATTCATTCTGAAGTGCCTGCATAGGCAAGCGCAGGAGACTGCAGTTGGTACCTTGGCACCACATGCTGCACGAGCCCCAACCCAAGCGTCGTTTGAGGTGGAAAAAAAAAAGAAACAAAGAAAAGAATGGAAATGATCTTACTGTAGAGAATCACAATTATTAAGCAAGTAAAAGACAAAAATTGGGACTAGTGGGATAACACAAAATAAGAGAAAATTAATGAAATTGCAGATCTTTGGAGAATTAAAGGAATAGGTAACATTGATTTAAGAAACTGGGAACAAGAAATCAAAACATTGTGTGAGGCTATAACAAATGTTCAGGTCAAGGCATATTTTTGTTAAATAGGATGATAGAAAGAAAATACAAAATCACTCGCAATATTGTTCACTGCTACAAATAGAATTAGTGAATTGAAAAGTAACTAGAGAGCCCACTATGCCAGACTGAAATTGGGGACACATCCAGGATAGATGAAGATGCTACTCTAGAAATCTATTCATCCAAATTAGAAGAGCTGAATTGAGGGACGTGATATTTGACAGGCTGATCCTTTTTGGAGATGATGGAAAACATGCATGATTAAATTGAAGTGAACTATGACTACAAAGGGGATAAAACTGATTTTGTGTGCTCCAAAAAAAATGTAGTAATGAAACTATAGAATTAAAGGAAAAGGTTTAAATGCAACACCTAAAAAAGAAGAAAGTAAAATTAGGGTATTTCTAGAGGAGGTCAAACTAGGGAAAGAGAGAAGAGACAGAAGATGGAAACAAAAGTGTAGGAGAAGTAAGAGAAAGACGCAAAATAGAGTTTGGATTCATGAAGCCTCACCTAAAAACACAACAAAAATTGACAGTATTATTTGGCACATTTAATTAGTAATTACTTTCACTGTTTTATTAATATGGAACCACGAATATATACAAAATTATTCTCTCAAGTTGCTTTCACAAAATCTACTGTTGTTATGTCTTAGATCTACAATGACTCCCAACAGTCATAGGTTTCAAAGGTGACTGGACTGAGAGGCTGTGCTTATTAGTAGATTCCATTGTTGGATGTGTTGTTGGGAAGTTCCATGCTGAAGATGGACACAGGGAATAGCAAACTAGGAGCATTCTGATTGGCAGCCCCCAGCTTTTCTCTCTGCTTCTTGGCTGACATAGGATAAGCAAATCTATTTTTTAATTCCTTCCTAACAAGTTTTTCTACCTGAGCAATTAACATTGAACTTAACCTGATGAAAATTATAAGCCAAAATAAGCTGCTCTTCCTTTAAGTAGTAAGTATCATATATTATGTTCTTTCAGACCAGGGGAACGCAATTCAGTGTCCAGGGGAGTGAAGTCATTACTGTGACAATGCCTGCCCATGTGATTTACAAACTTTCAGAACTGGTTTTGAGGTATGAGTGGGAAGGTTTATAGATGCTAGCTGCAGCACAGTAGTTTTCTGTACCTTGATCCTTACGCAAGAGTGTGAAGCTGATAGAGTGAAGTTAAAAGCACAGTAGAAACCTCAGTAAATTTGAGATGCCAAGGGTGTGGAGCACCTGCTCAAGTATACCACAAGCCCGAAGTGAGCCAGCCCAGATGGAGGGCAGTGCGCTGTGAACAGCAAGACCACGGGGTTCGAGATGCTTAAGCCTTCCTGAAAGCTCACCAACACCCGCCCTGAGGGCTGAACAAGGACTTAAGGGCATTAATATTTACCCGGCTAGGTTCTACTCTCACTTTTGTCCAATTCTGTGCTATCCTCTTTTTTTTTTTTTTTTTTTGAATAATAAAATTTACACCAATGTCCATTGGAACTACTTATTTTTCATTTTGATTTTGTGTAGAATTGAAGCTCAGTGTTGTCTTTAGTTTCAGAGGATACTTGGATTTGGACATTTTAGAAATGCTTGTAGTGTTAAATGCTTAACAACTCATAAAGGTGTACTAAATGTATTTCACTTAAAGGGATGGATATGAATCTTTTGGAGACAGTATTGCTTTTTAAGACATATCCTTAACCCTTTGAGTACTTTCCATATCAGAATAAAGTAAATAATTTAAAAACGATTAATCTTTGTAATAAACCAATAAACATCACAAGTAGTGGGTCTCTTCATTCCATTATCTCTTTCATGAAATTCACAAATACTTCCCACACTTTGTAAATAAAATAACTTCTCCTTTCATTTCATATTTTCAAGTCCTTTCCAGCCTAATTTCAATAGAACAGGGTACTGAAATTACCAGTGTACACCACTATGCCCACCTTGTTAAAAGTTTTAACACTGTAAAATGTCAACTATATGAAAATTTATGTGGGAGTGGAGAGGGTTATGTCTCTTTTCTTCTTTCCAAAATCCCCCTGAATAAAAAGAGAACAATAAAAAATCACACACTGCCCTTTCTAAATATATATTGCTGACCAGATAGCTCAGCAGATTAAAGTGCCTGCCTAGGCAGATGCAGGGGCCAGGGGTTTGATCACTGGGCCTGCCTGCTGGCCCCGCCTCCAGGGGATGCTAAAATGCTATTGAGACTGGGCATGGTGGAGCATGCCTGTAATCCCAGCTCTTGGGAGGCTGAACACAGGCAGAGCACTTCAAGTCCAATCCAAGTAGTAAGACGATGAAGCCCCTGTAGACCCTGTCTTAAATACAATAAACAAATAAGTGTACATATGTACATATATGGGAATCTGATAAGCTGAGAAATAATAGACTTTTCTAAGGGCAGAGAACTATAATATTTTGTATATAACCTTACATAAAAATGTGAAGAAGATGATTTTAAAAAGAGAACAACTTGAACAAATTTGAGTAGTATGAGGAATACTTAGAGGGAAAAAGGTACTTTATTCTGTCTTAAGGTAATTTCAAGACAAACCCTTTGGTACATAAGTATGTCTGTAGTACAATTGGAGAGAAATCAGGTTACAATAAAAGTTTAAATTGGACATCATTCCTTAAATATATTTTAAATAAAATTAGATAATGCAATTAAAGTGTATACATATCCTATTTTAATGATGTTAATTTATTTTCTAAGAAGTGTACACATTTAACATTCTATGATTTGGATCCTATTAAAAAGTATATTAAACTAAATAAGATATTCCAGGAATCATTTTTAGAACAGAAGAATATTTTAGACACAGCTAATTGAGAGCACAAATCATCCTGTTTAAAATCCTGTTCAGTATAATGAAATAGTAAATTAAATAGAGGATAGATTTGGGCTTTTTTGATCATCATTCGCCAAGAGATAAAGTTTCAGTTGGGTAAAGGCTCAGTGTTTAAGAGAATGTTTGGAAACAAAAGAGGATCCTCCCATCCTCATAAATATTAACACTTCATAGGTGTGGCTTTCCTCATGGTAAAATTATGTGGATGTGAAGTCCTTGGAAATTCACCAATGTTGTTTGAATGGAACAACATGGGACAGGACAGTGTTTAAAGGCTTTGTTTTTAAATAGTTATAATATTTAGTACCTTTCTATCCCGTCTGTCTCTCTAGAGATAAACTCTCAGCAGCACATACATGTTATTGGATGGTGGTCAGTTCTAGAGAGAGGGCTTGAGTGCTACTGTTTGCCTGTACAGCTTACAAAGAGGATCCAGGTGTAAACCCAGCTGTGGCAAATACCACTATCAACTCCTAACACTTTGACAGGTCATGAGGAAAGAAAAATAAAGCACGTTCTTTTTTTAAAAGCCAGAGGATGGTAACTTCCCCCTTTCTATATTGCAGAAATTATAAAGTCACCTTTGATATGGGCCTGACCCTTATTTGCTTTTCCCTATTCCTTCTGAGAAATCTTACCTAGTTGTATGTATTCAAATGTCATTTACTGCTATATAATCAGGTTTAATTATTTACCCCCAATACATATGCCCCTTGGTTTTAGACTAGCATATCAAACTGATTTTCTTAATTATCTGGAAACTCAATAAAAAATTATGCATCCTTCTCTTAAGTCTAGCCCCTGGCAAACTTTCAATTTAAAAAAAAAAAAAGCATCATTAATTATCTTTGTCATGCATCAAATCTAGTAGCCTATCAGTTTTTGGTTTTGACTCATATCAAAGCTGAGCAGTCCACACTTTTTCTTCATAATTTACCATCAGTTGTTCTCAAAATCTGCAGCTGATCTTGTTTTATTTACTGGTACCTTCTTTATAAGACAGAAGAAATGGAAATGCTTTAAAACCCCAAAATGCCTTCTCATTGCCAAATAATTATCAAAAAATTTGAGCTCTTACCAAGTGCTAAGCATGTGGCTACATGTTCTCTGAAGGCCTCATAAGCTCAGAGATGGGGTTGTGGGAGGTGGTGGATCTAGAGCGTGTGCTGTGGAATCGGGGTGTGTGACACTGGCATCATGTATGCCTGTGGTTAAAGGCCCTATCCCGAGCGTAGGTGGCATCAAAGCAGGACAGAAACAAGGCAGTCTTGCTGCTGCTTCTTGCTGTGCTCTGCCAGCACACCATGGACAGTTTCTTCTATATGATTCCCCTCTGCCATGCCACCTTGCCTTCGAGCCTGGTGAGTATGGTATGAAAGCTCCACAAGCTGTAATTGAAAATTAAATCTTTCCTTCTTTAACTTGAGGTGTTGAGTATTTTGTCTCAGCAAGGTAATTAAAACACAAACATATAGACAAAGACCTGTTGCATATTCACATCTCTTTTGTCCTCCTTAGTATTATCTTATTGACATTATATTCTTCTTTTTAACCATAGTTGAGAATCAAGGAAAGGCATAAAACCTGTTGATATACCGATTAATATTTTTATAAGTTTATGCTATTTATTTTGTAAGGCTAAAAATCAGGGCCCAGGGAGATGGCTCAGTGGAATAAGCACTTCCCTGGGAAGGGCCTGAGTTCAATCCATGGTTCTGCCAAAAAAAAAAAGCTAAAAATCTTTATTATTCTTCTTTCTGTCCACCTGTGAAATATTGTTTTATTAACTTAGTTCTTTGAAAATATCTCCAAATTTTGAAATTTTACATGCTTATATAACAATTTTGTATATTTTATTTTATTATTATTATTTTTTTTTTATTTTACTGAACTACAAATGTGAATCAGACAGTTTCAAGACACCTTAACAATACAGATTTGAGAAATTAATACATTGCAAACTGTTTTCATAATGTTTGGTACTGTACAAGGTGCATACATGATATTATATTTACAGATATTATTTTAGCAGATATCTCTTATCAGTGAATTAAGAGTGTACCTGCTTACTTATCTTATTTTTTATACCTGATTTATATCAAAAATTCAATAATTATTTTCCTAGTGGATGACCGTAGTCCTAGAAGCCGACATAATATCCTGTCCAACCACCATTAGTGCAAATCTTGCCTCTCATAGGATTATGTAGGAGCACAGCGTTATCTATCCCAACTGCACTGTCTATACAAACACATCATGATTTTTTGTTTCTACACCAATTCCTTTGTCTACATCTGTCAAAGGTGGGCACTCCATTGACATTCAATTAACTTAAGTGTTTGAACTCGACACCACAATCCAACACAGTCCAGCATTCTACAACAATAGTGAGGTATTCAATGAAATTGCCGCCCATAGCCATTTACAGCTCAGTTTAATATTATGGCCCCACGATGTATACTTCATTTTTATACTTTTCTGCTGAATGATTAAGACCTAGATAGATCAAGACTTATATACCAACACATGAACTTTATATTTCCTTTGTGGTTAGTGAAGTCCACTTGGGGTTTATCTTGTAGTCCTGTACCTTATTCTGTAGATCCTTTGTCTGTGTCATTCATGTGGATGAGTCACGGCCAATGCTTGTCCAGATTGCTCTCTGTGAGAGCCTGAGAGAAAGTTTTCCCTTCATGTGACTCTCCCCAGGCACACTATAGAACTTCAATCTCTTTCCTCCATGGCTCCATAATCCTCTTGTTCAGAATATTTGGAGCTCACCTGAGTTTCATGATGTTGCAGTACAGGTTCTCCTATGTCCTCAGTCTTCGCTTACCTTGAAAGGCTAGGGTCAAAATGTTGGCTGGCCTTGTGGCTCTTCTATTTCTCCAGTTTTGGTCTGTGAACTTAGGTTGTTAACCATCCAGAAGAAAAGCTGATTAGTACCCAGCAGCATATGCCATTCACTTTGGCTTCTCTGACTCAATTGATTTTACTTGTTGTATGTTTTCTTTTGTATTTCTGCTTTTCGCTTGTTATACTAGGGAGACTATATGATATTTACACATGTGTGTCTGGTTTATTTCACTTATGAGTATATGTTCAAGTGGCATCCAATTCAGTATAAGTGCTTTGAACTTATCATTCTTAATAGCTGAGTAATACTCCATTATATCACATCTTTTTCAACCATTCCTCATGTGATGGACATCTTGGTTGTTTCCAAGATTTGCTATCACAAATTGTGCTGCTATAAACATAGGTACACATATATCACTGTTATACAATGTTTTTTGTTCCTCTGGGAAAATTCCCTATAGGGGGATACCTGGCTTGAATGGGATTTCTAGTCCTATTCTTTTGAGGAGTCTCCACACTGATCTCCACAATGGTTGTACCAGTGTACATTCCCAGCAGTAGTGGAGAAGTATTCCCATTTCCTCACAACCTCTCCAACATTTGTTGTTGGTTGATTGCCTTATGATAGCCATTCTTTCTGGAGTGAGATGGTATCTCAGTGTTGGTTTTATTTGCATTTCACGGTGACTAGCGATGTGGAGCATTTTTTCATATATTTATTCACTTCTTTAAGTTCATCCTCCGACAAGCATATATTCATCTCAGATGCTCATTTCTGAATTGGGTCTTTAAATTTGAGGGCCCTATTATATCTTAATTCTTTGTATATTCTACACAGCAGAACTTTGTCTGATTGCTTATCAGTTAGGATTTTTCAAAGTTTGTGGGTTGTCTTTTCACTCTGTTGACAATTTCTTTTGATATGCAGAAGCTCCTTAAGAAGAGTCGATCCCAGTTGTTGATTCTTTGAAGTGCTTCCCGTGTGAATATATGTTTGTTCATGAACTCTTTACCTACCCCTATATCTTCAAGAATTCCTCTTACTTTCTCTTCCAGGAGGTTGAGTGTTTCTGTTTTAATGTTTAGATCTTTAATCCATTTTGACTTTAACTTAGTGCACAGTGAGAGAGCTGGGTCAAGTTTTAGTTTTTGGCATGTACAAGGCCAGTTTTTCCAGCACCATTTGTTAAAGAGGCTATCTTTCTTTAAATGAGTATGTTTGGCCCCTTTGTCGAAGATCAGATGGCTGAGTGTGTTCATAGATGGTTCTGCACTTTCTAATCTATTCCATTGATCCTCAGGTCTATTTTGTTGCCAATACCATGCTGATTTTTTCACAATGGCTTTGTAATAGAATTTCAAGTCAGGAATTTCCTTCTGCCTTGTCTTTATTGGCCAAGACTGCCTTTGCTATTCTAGGTCGTTTGTGGTTCCGAATAAATTTTACCAATGATTTCTCTATGTCTGGGAGGTATGTTAGTGGCAGTTTAATAGGGATTACATTAAATCTGTACAGCAATTCTGGGAGAATGGCCATCTTCACGATGTTGGTTCTTCCAATCCAGGAGGATGGAATATCTTTCCATTTTCTGAAATCCTCTATAATCTCTTTTCTTAGGGTGTTGTAATTTTCCATGTAAAGATCTTTGACTTCCTTGGTTAGGTGAATCCCAAGGTATTTCATTTTCCGCAGTGCTATTGTAGAAGGCATTGTTTCTATTGTTTCCCTTTCAGTGTGCTTGTTATCTGTGTAGAGGAATGCTATTGATTTTTGAGTGTTGATTTTGTATGCTGCTATGCTACTGAATTTCCGTATCAGTTCTAGGAGTTTCTTGGTGGAATATTTGGGGTATTCAAAGTAAAGTATCATGTCATCAGCAAACAGTGATAATTTAACTTCTTCTTTACCTATCCTTATTCCGTTTATTTCACCCTCTTTTCTAATGGCTGTTGCTAAGGATTCCAAGATTATATTGAAGAGGAGGGGTGATACAGGACATGTTTGTCTTTTAAAAGATTTCAGTTTTTCCCCATTTAGGATTATCTGAGCTTTTGTGTTGTCGTAGATGGCTTTTATCAAGTTCAGTTAGAGTCAATCTATTTCAATTTTCTGTAGGACCTTGAACTTGAATGAGTGTTGTACTTTGTCAAAAGCTTTCTCTGCATCAATTGAGATGATCATGTGGTTTATAGATTTCAGTCTATTAATATAGTGTACTACATTTATAGATTTTCAAATATTGACCCATCCTTGCATCCCTGGGATGAATCCTACCTGGTCATGGTGTATGATCTTCTTGATGATTTTCTGTATTCTATTTGCCAGGGTTTTGTTGAGCTTTTTGCATCTATGTTCATGAGGGCCTGCAGTTCTCCTTTTTGGTTGTATGTTTCCATGGTTTTTGAATCAGTATTATACTAGCCTGCAGAATTGATAATGGGAGGACTGTTTCCTTTTCAATTTCATTGAAGTGTTTGTGGAGTGTGGGGATTATATCTTCTATAAATTTCTTTATATAGAAATTTCTTTATAAATTCTATATATTCTATAGAATTGAATTGTGAATCCATCAGGAACTGGACTTTTCTTTGTCTGTAGGCTTTTTGTTATATTTTTTATTTCATTGGCTGTTACCACCTTATTGAGAGTTGTTATACCTTCTTGATTCAGTTTTGGTAATTTGTACCTTTCGAGGAATCTGTCCATTTCTTCTGTGTCTTCTATTCTGTGAGCGTAAAGATTCTCAAAGTAACTATTGATAATCTTCTGAATATCCGCTCGGTCTGTGGTGATTTCACCCTTTTCATTCCTTATTGCTTTTACTTAAATTTTCTCTTGGCTCTTTTTGATGAGTTTGGCTAGAGGCTTATCAACTTTATTTAGTTTTTCAAAGAACCAAGCTTTTGATTTGTAGATTCTTTGAACTGTTTTCTTCATCTCAATTGAATTAATTTCTGCTCTAATCTTTATGATTTCTTCCCGTCTTTGCACTCTGAGCATTGTTTGCTCTTCTTTTTCTAGTTGTCAGACATGCAACACTAGGGTGCTAATTTGCTCCCTTTCTGTTTTCCTAATGGGGCAGTTCATAGCTATGATTTTCCTCTAAGCACTGCTTTCATCGCATCCCATAAATTCCAGTAAGGAATTTTCTTTGAATCGTAGATATTGTTGAATTTCTTCTTCAACCCATTGATTCCTGAGTAGGGTGTTGTTTATTTTCCATGAATTTAGGGGGGTTTTCTAGTTTCTTTGGTCATTCATTTCCAGTTTCATTGCACTGTGGTCAGATAATATGCATGGGATAAATTCTATATTCTTGCATATACTTAGGCATAACCTCAGGACTAGTATGTGGTCTATTTTGGAAAATGATGCATGTGAAGCTGAAAAAAACTGTGTATTCAGCTGTGGTTGGGTGGAACACTCTGTATATATCCACCATATATATATACATTTACTTTTGTTCCAACCTATGGTTCAGTTCTGCTACTTCCTTGCTAATTTTTTGTCTGGTTGATCTTTCCTTTTGAGATAAGGGTGTGTTAAGGTCTCCTGTTAAGATTGTGATTTTAGACATTAAGTGTTTCATGTCCCTTAAAACTTGTCTTACATAGTTCGGTGCTCCTGTGTTTGGTACATAGATATTTATGAGTGTTAATTCTTGCTCTTGAATTTTTCCCCTGACCAATATATAGTGGCCTTCTTTGTGGCTTTTGATCATTCTTGGTTTAAAGTTGAGAGTGTCTGAAAACAGAATTTCTACTCCTGCTTTTTTTCTGAGGTGCTGGGACATGTAGTATTGTTTTCCATCCTTTGACTTTGAGCTTACGAATGCATTTTTGAGTGAGGTATGTTTGTTGTATGCAGCATATTGTTGGATTTTGTTTCCTAATCCACTGTGCCTCTCGATTTCTCTTAATTGGAGAGTTGAATTTGTTTACATTGATGGTTATAATTGAAATGTGCTGACTTATGTGTGTCATGCTATTTACCTGGTGTTGTTTACTCCTTTGTAACCTATGTTTAATTGTCTGTCCTGTATAGTGGGTTCCTTCCATTCTCATTCATGGAGTTTTGGTCACTGTGGTCTCTCTCTAGAACCTCTTTCAGCAGCCTATGAAGGGATGGCTTTGTCATCATGAAATTCTTTAGTTGCTCTTTGTCATGGAAGTATTTCACTTCTCCATCAAACTTGAAAGAGAGTTTTGCAGGGTATAATAGTCTGGGCTGGAATTCTTTTTCGTGTGAGACTTGAAGAACTCTGCACCATGCTCTCCTTGCCTTCATTGTTTGTGTAGAGAAGTTGGCTGTAATTCTGATGTGTTTTCCTTTGAATGTGAGCTGCTTCTTCTCTCTAGCACCTTTCAGTATATTATTTTGGTGTTGCATTTCTGGGATCTTAACTATTATATGTTCCGGTGTATTTCTACTTGAAGTTATTTGGTGCTCTGTATGCTTCGGTGATCTGAATGTTGGATTCTTTCCTCACACTGGAGAAGTTTTCTGTGATTATTTCTCCCAAAATTCTTTTTATGTCATTTGTATTGACTCCTTCATTCTTGTTGATACCAATTATTCTCACCTTGTTCATCCTGGCATAATCTTGCAAGTGATGTATTATTTTTTTCCTGCATTCTCGTTGCTTTTAAGAGATCCTTTCTCACCTTTTCACTAGCTGCTACATCTTCATGATCTGAAACTCTGTCTTCGCTTTCACTCAGATGGTTTTTTAGACTACTGATTGATATTTTCAGTTCTTCTATATCTCTTTGACTGTGTTTCATGTGTTCTATTTCTTTTCTGTATTGCTCATTCAGTTAATCCATCATATTTCTGATCTCTTCAGTTCTTTCATCCATGTCTTCTTTAGAGGTAGTTATTAATTCTTTTTCTGCAGTGTTTCTTCCAAGTTGGGTTTCCTGTGTATATTTCCAGGCATGTTTCTGTATTTCAAATGCTATGATTTCAATGAATTTTTTTTGAATGAATTCTTTTTTGATTTTAGAAATTATTTCTGCTTTCAATTCCTCATGATCTTTCTGCTGTTGTTTATTTGCTTCAGATGCTGTTAATTCATATATATCAGGTGGAGTAGTCCTCTCTGCACTTGTTCTGGGTGAGCAGTTTTTCCACCAAATGTTTCTGGAATTCATTCTTTATTTCAGATACTATGTATTCAGATATTTCTTTTTTAATTTGGGGAATTACTTCTCATTTTATTTCCTCTATAGCTTTCTGCTGTTGTTCCTTTCTGCTGTGCCTTTTAATTCATTCATTGCAGCTGAGGTAATGTCCTCTACCCTTACTGGTGGACTTGATCCCTGGAAGTGCATTTTTTTTCCCTTGTCTTTGTCATTTTGCATAGCACTGACCTTTGACCTTTGGTGTAGAGCTATGGTGCAGCTATAACCTTAGCTTGTTGTGTGATTCGGGTGTCAGTCTATTATGTTTGAGATTTTCCAGGTATGCCTATCCTGGATCTAGCTGTTGTGTTCAGTTCCTTTTTGCTGCAGCTCCTGTGGTTCCCCTCTGTTGATTCCATGTTCAGGCAAGCATGAACCAAACTGGGATGCAGAGCAAGTAATGAAAATCCCCACTGTCTTGTCTAGGTTTGGCGCAAGGATCCAGAAAATTGCCGGGGTCAGATCTCCTGTGTCAGGCAGGTCGCTCTCTAGGTGGGCGGCCCTGGGCTTTGGTGGGTCTACTGGGTTCCCAAAAGGATAATGGATGATCTTTTTCACTGGGTTGGCTGTACTGGGTCAGCCAGCCTGTGCTGGGTCCGGGTTACAGGCCGGAACCCTAGAAGGCTGGGAAAGGTCCCTCCAGTGCAGTGGGCCTGGAGCCCTCTCTTACAGACCAGGCTGCACTGGGTTTTGGGCCATGGGCTTGAAACCAGGAATCGCTGAGAAATGTCCCTCCAGTGTGCCAGGCTTGGAGTTCTCACTCCAGGCTGACCTGCACTGGATCTGGGGCTGTGGGGAGGGACTTGCTATCTCTGGGAAATATTTCTCTGGCATGGTGGGCCTAGAGCTCTCACTGGGCCACGGGGTGGTTGGGGCCAGGGATTCCCTAGGAAATGTCTCTCAGGCATGTCAGGCCTGGAGTTCTAAACACCCTAACTTTGATGCCCAGGGAGTTGGGGAAATTCCCACTCACTCAGAGGGCTTTAGGGCACACATTCCGGGGAGGTGGTTGTGAGTATGTCCTGAGGTTTCAGGCCGGTCACTGTTTGGATGGCTTGAGGGCAGGGATCCGGGTAGCATGTGTGGGAAGAAGCCAAAGGCTCTCTCGCAGACTCACCACACACTCTTTGATCTTTGAAGCCTGATGAATTGTGCAAATTTCCACTCACTGGGAAAGCTTGGGGCGAGATCAAGGAGGCTGCTGAAGTCAACTGTGCTGTCTCAGGCCAGTCTCTGGGACTGGGCGGAGGTGGGCGGGATGGAGGATGATGGTGGAGTCTGCCGCGCTGTCTTGGGCCAGTATCTGGGGCTGCACTTTAATGTTTTAATATTGTAAATTAATGTATGTAAGCTCCAATGCTAGATTTTGACTAGTAGGTTTTTTTTTTTTTTTTTTTCTGAACTGGGTATTTAACTCAGGCCCTTGCGTTTCCAGGAAAGAGCTTATTCCACTGAGCCATCTCCCTGGCCTTCACTACTATTTAGGTATCAGTTCTTACACATTTCTTGAAGTCTTGGGTTTTCTTTATGTCCTACAGCTTTGTGACGGTTTTAAATACATTCATTAAAGTCTTTGATACTGACTTATAAGTGTACTGGGTAGGCCTTCATAAGTTCACTGGAACATAGAACATGACATCTGTGAGACTTTCAAAGATAAAATCACAAAAATTAATACAATTTCTGACTTTGTCTTGTTAGAGAAACTTTCAGGCCTTGAGTTATCAGATAGGGAGTCCAGCTATACTGAGCCTTCCAGATGGAAATACAGCACAGCAAGATTACATGGAAATATAAAGTCAAAATTGTTTGCCCTTGTCAACAAAACTGGTACAACTTCAGGTGAGAAAGCCTAGATATGGGTACAGTCCTAGATTCCCTGTGAATAACAAAGCACATGCTTCAAATAATTTAAGAATCATAGCCCAGAATTCCACTAATCAGTAGGGCCATGAAAGAAAACAAAATGGTTATGCTAACATTAAAGTTAGGGTGATTCAATGTGTGATGCCAAGTAGGGAGATCATTCCAAATTTTCTTGATGCTCAAAGGGAACCTGAAAATTGGAGAACTCCTCACATGGCATATTTCCAAACATGACATTGTTCAGATCATGTTATATTTATGTAACATACAAAATTATACAAAGAATAATTTTGTGTTTTGAGAGACATATAATGCTTCTGTAGTATAATTTTCTGTCTGACTTATTTAGTGAACATTATGTGTTGATAATTTTCTAGTTCAAATTCTGAGTTTATTCCATTTATGTTTATGGCATTGTTTGTAGTATCAATTACTATGTTGCCTAGTTCAAAATGTAAAACATTTCTCTTCACATTTAATTTTATCATATTTAATCCATGGACATATTCACTTAGAAATATGAGAATAATTTTAGCACAATCTAAATATAACATTCCTATTCTTTGCTCCCTTCATAATAATATCATATTATGATCTGAAATGAGGAAAACTTTGTTCCGAATTTTGCTTGCTGAAATGTTTTGTAGGTAAATTCTTCTAAAATTATCTATACACTTGAATTTGAGAATTGGCTATGATTTCTGTGTTCCTACAATGGCTGAGTTGAATATTCTCAACTGAGATGATTGATGTTTTCTTTGGATTAATTCTTTTAGTTGACAAAACATATATATTCCTCATGGTTTATGAAGTTTAAAGTATGTTACTTAATGACAGTGAGATAGTTGAAAAGACGAAGCTCCTGCTGAGACAAGTACAGGGACCAGAGTTTGATCTCAGGTACACTGGCACCGCCCCTGGGTGTGCTGAGCCAGCCACAGAGACATGGTGGAGCACGCCTATGACCTCAGCACTGGCGAGGCTGATACAAGAGGATCACTATGAGTCCACACTATATAGTGAGACCCTGTACCAAACACATCAAAAAAAAGATTGTTTCTGATCGAGCCCTTCACCAAAAAAAAAAAAAAAAAAACACGTGCCCCTTTTTCACGTGCCCCTTTTTCAACACTTACTTCTTGGTTATTAGAAAGAGTTTCAGTTTATGAAACAAGGATTTAAATGCAGGAGTTGCCTTATGTTTTCCTTTGTGAAACAAGTAAATAGAAGACAAATATAAAAGAGACGCTACTTCACTCTCTAAGCCAAAGATAGAAACATACGTGCACACACACATACACACGTGAGCACGCGCACACACACACACCAATTCAGGGGTGAATTTCACATAATTATTTTATGCATATTTTCTCCTCTGTGTGAGGATTATGGCGCTTTACAGATCACATTGCATACACTTTTTTTTTTCTGGTTTTCCCTTCTTTTCACCATCATCTTTTACTTCTTCATTGATGTTGTCTTATTTTTCTTTTACTCTCCTTACAACTCTTTTCTCTTCTGATCTATCCCATTCTTCCTCTTCTTCATTATCTTTTTCTTCTTTAAATATGTCTCTATTCTTGTGATTTAAAAAAAAAAAAAACACTTGTTTGTTTTCAATACACTATAAAACATTTGGGGCTTTTTGAATGCATTTTTAGGGTATGCTTTTAGTATATAATGATTGTATGTTTGTGGTGGTGCACCTACAGGACACATATTAATTGATTTTTATCTCATTTTCCTCCCCACCCACTCCTTCCAGTTACTGAAGTTCTTTGATGCATGTTCATAATAATTACATTGTTCATTACATGCACACAACACATCACAAAACCCCCTTTTGTCTCCTTCATCTCACCTTCCGAAATTCTTGGTTTTATTTCTCATACACTAAAGATAAACCTTGCTATTTCCTATTGACTATCTTTCATTTGTCCTTTATTGATATTTAGGGTTTCTCAGAAGCCTCTGACATTTAAATGTATTTCTGATTTAGTTCACTCAAGTTAAGATTATGGTTTCAAGGTACATTCATTGTCCTACAAATAATACAAGTGTACCTATTTTTTTTTTTAGGTATTTTTTTCCATTTATTTTTATTTTATTAAAATACAAATGTCAATCAGACAGTTTCAAAACACCTTAACCATACAGAGTCGATGAATTAATACATAGCAAACTGTTTTCATAACGTTTTGGTATTGTACAAGGTGCATACATGTTATTATATTTACAGGTTTTTTTATAGCTGAATTATATCAAAAATTCAATGATTATTTACCTAGTGGATGACCATAGCACTAAAAGCCGACATAATATCCTGTCCAACCACCATTAGTGCAGATCTTGCCTATCATAGAATTATGTAGAAGCACAGTGTTATCTATGGCAACTGTACTGTCTATTCACACACATCATGATTTTTTCTTTCTACAACCCTTCCTTTGTCTACACCTGTCAAAAGTGGGCACTCCATTGACATTCAACTACCTTAGGTGCTTGAACTGGACACCACAATCCAACACAGTCCAGCATTCTGCAACCATAGTGAGTTACTCAAAGAAATTGTCGACCATATCCATTTACAGCTCAGCTTAATATTATGGGCTCACGATGTATACTTCATTTTTATACTTTTATACTTTTCTGCTGGATGGTTAAGACCTAGGTAGATCAGAACTTATATACCAACACATGAACTTTATATTTCCTATGTGGTCTACTGTCTAGAACAGATAAAGAACTAAGATATAACAGGGCCCTCAAATTTAAAGACCCAATTCAGAAATGGGCATCTGAGATGAATACACACTTCTCAGAGGACGAAATTAAAGAAGCGAACAAATATATGAAAAAATGCTCCACATCGCTAGCCATTTGTGAAATGCAAACAAAAACAACACTGAGATATCATCTCACTCCAGAAAGAATGGCTATCATAAGAAATCAACCAACAACAAATGTTGGAGAGGTTGTGGGGAAAAGGGAACACTTTCCACTGATGGTGGGGATGTAGAGTAGTACAACCATTGTGGAGGTCAGTATGGAGACTCCTCAAAAGAATAGGACTAGAAATCCCATTCAAGCCAGCTATCCCCCTACTGGGAATTTTCCCAAAGGATTTGGATACATTGTATCATAGAGATATATGTGTACCTATGTTTATAGCAGCCCAATGTGTGATAGCAAAATCTTGGAAACAACCAAGATGTCCATCACATGA
>PVKA01039141.1:0-19699 GCA_004027165.1 Ctenomys sociabilis
AACCAAGGAAGTCAAAGATCTTTTCACGGAAAATTACAACACCCTAAGAAAAGAGATTATAGAGGATTTCAGAAAATGGAAAGATATTCCATGCTCCTGGATAGGAAGAACCAACATCGTGAAGATGGCCATACTCCCAAAATTGCTGTACAGATTTAATGCAATCCCTATCAAACTGCCACCAACATACCTCCCAGACCAAGATAAACCATTCCTAAAATTTATTTGGAAACAGAAACGACCTAGAATAGCAAAGGCAATCTTGGCCAATAAAGACAAGGCAGGAGGCATCACGGTTCCTGATTTAAAATTATACTACAAAGCCACTGTGATAAAATCAACATGGTATTGGCAACAAAATAGACCTGAGGATCAGTGGAATAGATTAGAAGACGCAGAGGCATCTACGAAAACACTCAGCCATCTTATCTTCGACAAAAGGGCTACACAAGCTCACTGGAAGAAAGATAGCCTCTTTAACAAATGGTGCTGGAAAACATGGCTTTCTACATGCCAAAAACTAAAACTTGACCCAGCTCTATCACCAGGCACTAAGTTAAAGTCAAAGTGGATTAAAGATCTAAACATTAAAACAGAAACACTCAGTCTCCTGGAAGAGAAAGTAGGAGGAACTCTTGAAGACATAGGGGTAGGTAAAGAGTTCATGAACAAACATATATTCACACGGGAAGCACTTTAAAGAATCAACAACTGGGATCAACTGTTCTTATGGAGCTTCTGCATGTCAAAAGATATGGTCAACAGAGTGAAAAGACAACCCACAAATTTTGAAAAAATCCTAATAAGCAATGAGACAAAGTTCTGCTCTCTAGAATATATAAAGAACTAAGATATAACAGGACCCCCAAATTTACAGACCCAATTCAGAAATGGGCATCTGAGATGAATACATACTTCTCAGAGGACGAAATTAAAGAAGCCAAGAAATATATGAAAAAATGCTCCACATCGCTAGCCATTCATGAAATGCAAATAAAAACACCACTGAAATACCATCTCACTCCAGAAAGAATGGCTATCATAAGGAGATCAACCAACAACAAATGTTGGAGAGGTTGTGGGGAAAAGGGAACACTCCCCCACTGCTGGTGGGAATGTAGACTGGTACAATCATTGTGGAGATCATTGTGGAGACTCCTCAAAAGAGTAGGACTGGAAATCCCATTCAAGCCAGCTATCCCCCTACTGGGAATTTTCCCAAAGGATCTGGAAATATTGTACCATAGTGATATATGTGTACCTATATTTATAGCAATGCAATGTGTGATAGCAAAATCTTGTAAACAACCAAGATGTCCATCACATGAGGAATGGTTGAAAAAGATGTGGTATTTCTATATAATGGAGTATTCCTCATATCATTAAGAATGATATGTTTGAAGCATTTATACTGAAGTGGATACCACTTGAACATATACTCATAAGTGAAATAAACCAGACACACATGTGTAAATATTGTATGGTCTCCCTAGTATAACAAGCAAAAAGCAGAAATACAAAAGGAAACGTACAACAACAACTAAAATCAATTGAGTCAGATAAGGCAAAGTGAATGGCATATGCTGCAGGATAGTAATCTGCTTTTCTTCTGGATGGTTAACAACCTAAGTTCACAAGTCAGAGTTGGAGAAATAGAAGAGCCACAAGGCCAGCCAACATTTTAGCCCTAGCCTTTCAAGGTCAGCGAAGACTCAGGACATAGGAAAACCTGTACTGCAACATCATGAAACTCAGGTGAGCTCCAAATTTTCTGAACAAGAGATTATGGAGCCACAGAGGAAAGAGATTGAAGTTCTATAGTGTGCCTGGGGAGAGTCACATGAAGAGAAAGCTTTCTCTCAAGCTCTCACAGAGAGCAAACTGGTCAAGCATTGGCCGTGACTCATCCACATGGATGACACAGACAAAGGTTTTACAGAATAATGTACAGGACTACAAGATAAACCCTGAGGGGACTTCACCGACCACATAAGAAATATAAAGTACATGTGTTAGTATATAAGTCTTGCTTTATCTAGGTCTTAACCATCCAGCAGAAAATTATAAAAATGAAGTATACATCACGGGGCCATAATATTAAGCTGAGCTGTAAATGGCTATGGTCGACAACTTCTTTGAATAACTCACTATCATTGTGGAATGCTGGACTGTGTTGGATTGTGGTGTTGAGTTCAAGCACCTAAGTTATTTGAATGACAATGGAGTGCCCACCTCTGACAGGTGTAGACAAAGGAAGGGGTATAGAAAGAAAAAATCGTGATGTGTGTGTATAGACAGTACAGTTGGGATAGATAACTCTGTGCTTCTACATAATCCTATGAGAGGCAAGATCTGCACTAATGGTAGTTGGACAGGATATTATGTCGGCTTCCAGTACTATGGTCATCCATTAGGAAAATAATTATTGAATTTTTGATATAATTCAGGTATAAAAAATAAGATAAGTAAGCAGCTATGCTCTTAATTTACTGATAAGAGACATCTGCTAAAATAATATCTGTAAATATATCATGTATGTACCTTGTATGATACCAAAACATTATGAAAACAGTTTGCAATGTATTAATTTATTGAATCTGTCTTGTTAAGGTGTCTTGAAACTGTCTGATTGATATTTGTACTTCAATAAAATAAAAAATAAAATAAAAAATTTTAGGTGAAGAACATTCTAGATAGAGGGACCAGCAGGATCAAATAAAATAAGGCAGAAATTTGGTGTGTTTAATGTATGTGTTTTAATAGATAGTGGATAGAAAGATAACTAGCACATCAAACTCTTTGGTTTCACTGATAGTATTGCTTAAGAAGCAGCTAAGCTGTTGTGTTTTTGGAGGGTTTTTTCCCAAAAAAGGAGTATCTATAAAAGTTTTCCAGGAACTGGAAATACAGCTCAGTGGCACAATGTGTAAGTACCTGAGCTTAATCCCCAGCATTGCCCCCTAAAAAAAGTTTTCACATAATTACTATATGAATATGGTAAGACTCTTGACAGTATTCAAGTTTAAGAAACAAATCTGTGTTTGAAGTGGATATCATCAGTCTATTTAATAGGCAAGAGAACTTTAGCTTAAGGAAGTTAATTACTTTGTAGGGGGTCACACCACAGATAAGGGGGAGGTAGTGTTGCCCATGAGAAGCTGAGAATTATGCTCAAAGATTAGAAGTGGAAATAAAGAATTTTCCTTCTGCCTGGCGGAGCTGCTGATTGTTGCATACAACAAACTGAGAATTGTGGAAAAGCAGATGGAAAGCCCTAATGTAAAGCGGGTTTTGTTAGTTTGTTTGCCCAGAGTGCATGACTAAAGCAATTGTATTGCTCATTCCCCTCCAGCTTTTAGGACCAAAATGATCAAGGGGCAAAAGGAAGGTTGAAAATTATTAGAGAAAATAAAGTATGACATTCGAGGTTCTGATATGGCTGTTACCAGCTTTCTCAGTCTTTCCAGAGGCCCTTTAACCAACTGAGATTCAGGTACTATCTTAAACACAATGGCCAAACCTAGAAGCGCTGAGGGTCATTTGATGCCAGAATAAGTAGATCCAGCTCCCTTTCTTCACTGCTGAATGGCAGCTGCTCCCAGATTCTTACCACAGAGTTCCACAGGAAGCTCTGCAGATATCCTCTCCTGTGGGCTCCCCTCCTGTACTGACCAGGGACATCCCTAAGCTGTGGTCAGATCAGGCCGCCAAGGATCCCACAGTCTTTCAAGAAAAGGAAGCATCTTTATAGGCTCCTGGCTTACCCACATCCTTCTGCCTCTTTGCTGCTCCAAGCATATCTGGGAGGGAGATTTCATAAAGATTTCTAAATTGAGTTAGAATTTCAAGTCTATTGTGACATGCAAATTAGTCTTGCTTGCCTGTTGGCAGCAATGCAGCTGAAGTGCCTAGAGACGGGCCATAAAATGAAAATATCAAAGTGATTAAATGTGCCCGAAGAGCATAATTGAGTGCATGAATAAAAGAAAATAAAACAAATTGATTTTCTCCAGTGCCAGAAAAACAGAATAATTGAGAACAAAATAATAGACTCTGAAGTAATCAAAGTGAGGAATGCACCATAGTGACACAGAAACAGCCAGTTGTAGGAGAGATTTATTGTGTTTCTGTTATCATTTTTACAACTTTAATTTCATTAGCTAATAAATACAAATCAATTGGAAAATCATTCAACCAGAGAAGAGGCAGTCGGAAGCCAAGATTTTTATTCACATCTCTAAAACAGGCTGAGGCATTGCTCCTTAATCTACTTTCATAGTGCACATTTCCCCCATGAACTGCAAAAACTAGTTCTGAGACTCCTCTGCTCTGGAAGCAGTGATGTTCCACCAGTTAGCCTTCTACATATAGATTAACTTTCAAAACAGACACCTTTGTACCCCTCCGAGATGTCTAACACAGAAGTGTCTGAGTGTGAGCATTTTGGCTTATAAAAGTTATGTTTATGGCACTGACCAGTACCCATGATCTTAACAAGTAAAGTCATTCTGGCTTCATTTGGAGGTTGCGATAGTAGCAACAGCTATGGCAATGACCGCAGCACTACTGCACACCTGTGGCTCACTGCTTCCACTGCAGATACAGACATACATGCACCCATGCATGCACATGCACACACACGCGCACGCGCGCACACACACAAAGAGGCATTGAAGTCTTATCTAAAACCTGGAGGTCCAAGGAAGAGTATGATACCCCCTTGACTTGACATATGACCATGATACTGGGGAAGATAAGGAAATATTTACATCTTGTATCTATCTAAATGTTCCTCATAGGTGTGATACTAGATTGGTTCACTAATTAGTTTAGCATAGTTCTAGGTGTGGTAACAGGTTTAATGAAGAGGGAACACCCACCCTGGGTATGGGTGGTAACAACCAATAGGCTTGTAGTCTGGATGGAATTAAAAAGGAAAGAAGGCTGCTTCCTCCTGCCTGTCATGCCATGAACTGTTTCTCCTCTGCTATACTGCTATGCGTTAGAGCCAGCTGACTATGGACTGAGACTTCCATGTTTCAGTTACTTTTCTCATTGCTGAGACAAATAACTAAAACCCCACAAGTTAAAGGGAAAAGTGGTTATTTAGCTCACAGTTTGTAGAGATTTCAGTCCATAACTAGCTCAGGAAGAGTGGCATATGGTAGCCAGGCATGACAGGAGAAACAGTTCATGGTGCATAGAAGATGGCAAGCAAGCAAAGGATTACCACAACTCTTTCTTTTCTTGTCTTGTCTTTTCTTTTTGGTAGTGGGAATCTAACTCAGGACCTTGGGCTTGCCAGGCAGTCATGACGACAACCCTCCCTATCCCTTATATCTTATCCAGGCTACTTAGGCAGGCAGCACTCACACTCTTAATCCTAACACCCTTGATCCTAGCATGCACCATGAATCAATTCCAATGTCACACACTCTAGATCCAGCCACCCCTGAAAACTCCCCACCTATGATGGCATAAGGCTTTGGAAGGACATTTAGACATAAGTCATAACACTTGAGCTGAAATAAACCTTTCCTCTTTTCATATGGAGCCCTTCCTGGTCCACGTTTCAGTCCGGGAAGTTTATATTTGTAATCCCATGAATAAGCTTTTGAAATCCCATCAACTTAATTCCAATCTACCACTTCCAGGGCTGGGGAGATAGCTCAGTAGAATAAGCACTTGCCTGGAAAGTGCAAGGTCCTGAGATCAATCCCCAGTATCGCAAAAAAATAAATAAATAAATAAATAAAATCTACCACTTCCAGAGCAACCCACACCAAGAATAAAGATACTAAGGTATATTTATAGTTATGGGGAACCAAGGGGTCCTAAGTACAGCTATAGTGATGGCTATCCAGAGCAAAGGCCTCAACCCAGGGCTGAACCTGGGTCTTTTTCAGTCATGAAGGAGTGACTTGAGTATGAATGACTGAGAGTAGTAGGAAGTAGGTAAGTATCATGAGCTGGGCTAGGTAGGTCTGTATTTACCTCTGTCATATGCACAGAGAAGGACATGCAGAAAAAGTAATTTGCATTATACTATTGAGATAGTTACTATTTAATGTTTTGGGGTCCTTCAGTTCTGATATATAATCTTTCAAGCCCCAGGACTTCATAGCCTCTATCTCGAGGTTTGACCCCAACTAATAACATGGAGTATTGGCTCTTCATCCTGTCTTGACCCAGCTCATAGTTTTTAAATAATTTTATTGAGAAACAAATAGCAATGAGACCATTTCAAAACCAATTATTAGGACAGTTTCAATAATTAGTACATTGCATATTGCTGTCTTAGTGATTATTCATTGTACAAGATGCAGACATGATATCCTGTCCACAAACACTATTAGAACAAATCTTTCTATTCACTGAATTAAGAGAATGTAGCTGTATATCTATCCTAACTATTTTGAATATACAGATACAAAATGGTCAATCATTTGTATCCCCTTTTTTGTTTAGTTTTGTCAGAGAAGGATGTTCCATTGTCATTTAAACATTGTAGGTACGTGAATTCAGCAAAATATTCCAATGTAGTCCAGTAGTCCATAATAGTTGGTTATCTGTGGGACTGGCAATGTCCGAAGTTGTTGACTTGAGCTTTTTACAGCTCAGCATATTAATATGGCTTTACATACTTTTCTGCTGGATGGTTAAGACCAAGATAAAGCAAGACCTATATAACAAGAAATGTAGCTTTTGTATCTGATAAGGTCAGTCAAATCCCCTCAGGATTTACCTTGAAACTCTGTACTGTAGTCTGTAGATCCTTTGTGAGTGTCAGCCATGTGGAAGAGTCATGGCCATTGCTTGACCAATTTGCTGTCTGTGAAAGCCTGAGAGATTGTTTTCTCTCCATGTGACTCTCCTTAGGCACACTCTACATCATCAATCACTTTCTTCTGTGGCCCTATAATCTCCTGGATCAGAAAATTTGTCAACTCAGCTCATATTAAAGAGCAGCTGGTGTAGGTTATCAGGGAAACACACATGCCATCTTTTTTTTTTTCTTTTGGCGTTACCAGGGATCAAACTCAGGACCTTGCACTTGCCAGGCAGGCACTTATGCCACTGAGCTATATCCCCAGCCCATATACGTACCATCTTTAAACATTACCACCAGCACCTCAGCTAGATTAATATGCACTGCTTAAAGCCAATTGAAGGGATAAGGAAAAGTTATAGCCAGCTCTGTCCATATCAATACATGGAAATAGGGTCAGGCACAGCCAAAATGGAGACAACTGCTCTTCTTTCAAGGAGAGTCACTCAGGTGTTCCTCTACAGCTTTTAACTGTGGATGCTGGGCATTTTATGTCAGCAATGAGAAAGTAAGTAAGGCAGAAAGGGAGCTAGGATGGGGCAGACATCTCATTTCTCTATGACAATAGAGCACTGGCAACACAAAGCCAGGCTGGAACCAGGTGCTGAAAGATCACAGAGCAAATATGAGATTGCTGCAGAACTATTTTTATGGCTTCTTCAAGAAAAGAATCCCTCTACCCCACTCCTCAGCTGTTCACTTCTGAGCTCAGTAGCCCTTCCCTTCAGGATCCACAGTCAGGACTCATGTAACCTAGATTGTGAGTTTTCCTTTCACAGGCCTTTGAGCTACTCTTCCAGATGTTCATGACATACCCTGCCTTCAGGTGTCCACAGTTAGCAGCCATACCTTTGGCTTTACTAAAGGTCTTTGAGGCCACTGGGACTGTAAACTTGGGTGTGCAGAAGGAGTTAGCTGTGCTGAGGCTGGCACTACTTGCTGGCCCAGCCAGCATGGCCTGGTTAATAGATTATGCCTGCCAGGCACTTTGTCCTGGAGAATTTCTCTTCCAGAGAGCATCTAGATGTTGAAGGGAGTCTCTCTGACATTCTGATGACATATAAGGGCCAATATGTGCCCTGAGGTAAAATAGTGGACAAACACATTTTGCCCTTTTGTACAAAAGAGCAAGAGCTCGTCTTCAGTTCAAGCCAAAAAATTCCAGCTTCCATTTCCCACTGGTCTTGAGATGGAGCAGATGACTTCCAAAACTCTAAAGCATTATACAGATGTAGGTGGTATTATTGTTCCTGCCACTGCTATTCCCATTATCCTGGATTTCCTAGCCCAGAATTTTGGTCCGAAATAGAAATGTAGAAAATGCACGTTGAGCAGAGAACCTGGGAAGTGTGACTCCAAAACCACCTGGAAGGCATCACCCAGCCCAGCAGATAGACAACTGCCGGGAGGCCTGGCTCCCAAACTGCATGGCAGGCATGCAGCCCACTCCTGTGATGTCACCTCTGCTGTTACTCGTGCCCATCCCTCCACACAGAGCCAACAGATTTAGGCACAGAAGGGGAGAAAAAATGAATCATAGGCTATTTTAGAAATTGCTTCAATTCTCTTTGAGCCTGCAGTAGTCCCTTGCAAGCTGAGACCAGAGCACCCTCACTGTCAGGGTAATATCCCTTAAGTGCTGATATCCTGTAAATGTCAGAAGCCTGGTGTGACTAATCCACAAGCCTAGGTTCTAATTCAGGTCAGGCAGACAAGTGGTAATTGGTTGTTCTATGTAATTGTCACTGAAAGGCTTTTTGATGACAAGAAGGATTGACATTCCAGTGTAAGCAATACAGTTGACAATTAGAGCTAAAAATTAAATCAGACATCCACATCCGGACATACCCAGGACTTCACAGAAATCCTTACTACCATTGCTCTCAGGTAGAAAGGAAAATGTTCAAGCCTGGCCTTGAGGAAGGCAATGACTAGAAAGCTTACCCTACCCCAGATCATATTAGATTCCCTCCTGTCCCCCTAAAGTTCCAGCCTTCTAGTCCTTGGCCTTAATCCTAGGTTTTGTCCACAAAAACCTTGCAGGTGCCTTTATCCTGCTCTGTCCTCACTACCAAGAATACTTTTTTAAAAAAAAAATATAGACCCCTGGGCTGGGGAGGTAACTCAGCAGCATAAGCATCCACTTGGCAAGTGCAAGGTCTTGAGTTTGATCCCTGGTAGAGAGGAAGAGAGAGAAAGGGCAGGAGGGAGGGAAGGAGGGAGGGAGGGAGGCAGGGAGGGAAAAAGGGAGAAAAGGAAGGAAGGAAGGAAGGAAGGAAGGAAGGAAGGAAGGAAGGAAGGAAGGAAGGAAGGGAGGGAGGGAGGGAGGGAAAGAAAAAAAGGAAGAAAGAAATAGAAGGCAGAAAAGGATGGATAGATAGATAGATAGATAGATAGATAGATAGATAGATAGATAGATAGATAGATAGATAACCCTTCATGAATTTGCATGTCATCCTTGAGCAGGGACCATGCTAATCTTCTCTGACTCCTTCCAATTTTAGTGTAAGTACTGTCAAAGCAAGCACACTGCTAGGAACTTTTTCCCCTCTTGCACTTCAAGATGCCACCTGTTCTGTGAAGCCTTTCATCCCTTTTCTGCTCTCAGCACACAGTACATATGGGTGTTCCATTACCCTGTTGCTTTGGATGATGACATATTTGACTCCAAATATGCCTTCCTCACTAGACTGAGAGCTCCATGAGGGCAAGAACCATATGTAGTTCTTCTCTGTGACCTCAGCACCCAGCACAGGAATGTGGCTGTGTAGATGCTGGTAAAGTCTTGTGCAGTACCTGGGCAGAGAAGTGTCTGGGTACTGACCGAGGAAGGGTGTGCACACCGTGAGAGTCTCAGATGCTGAAAGTCTAGGCACCAGCTACCCAAGACATAGCCCTGGAATGATTTTTCTCAAAATATGTCTCATGTTCCTCTATAGAAGAGACAATATGAGATGGCACAAAGATATTTTTAATTTTTTTTGCAGAACCAGGGATTGAACTCAGGCCCCTGTGCTTGCCAAGCAAACACTTATTCTACTGAGCCATCTCCTTGGCCCTGACATTTTTAATTTTGAAGAAAATTTAAATCATTTATTTTAGTGTATATTTTAAAACATAGCAAACACATCAAATCCTTTGTATTTGTATAGGCCAAAATAGGTATTAAAGTTTTAACAGTGATTGTATACTATCATCCTAGCACTTAGGAGGCTGAGGCAGGAGGGTCACCATAAGTCTGAGGCTATCCTAGCCTATATAGTAAGCTCAAGGCTAGCCTGGACTACATAAAAAGACCCTGTCTTATTATGTATGAATAACAAGTAAATGAATTTGCACAGAAGTATTTTAGGTGACTAATGATGTGGGTATTAAATAGATATGACAATATTCCTAAAAGGACTCCTCATGTGACAGTAGCTGTGAAAACATTTTTCATGGTCTTACATTTACTTTTCTGTTCTTTTGTGATGTCACTCAGCCTCGATGGGTCAGGGTTCACTCTACTATTTGTCCAACCTGCTATCGCTCCATCCGCAGAATTAGTTTGCCGCCTCTCCTGGTAGCATAGATTCACCATTTATTAGCATAGGTTTACTCATCTCAGCCACACTTGTAAGGTCCTTAAGAGCAATGACCACACTCAGATTGAGCCCAGGAAGACTAAGCTCCATCCCTAACCCACTTTTAAAATTTTATCTTGAGAGAGACTCTCACTAAGTTGCCCACACTGGCCTCAAATCTGTGATCCTCCTGCCTCAGCCACCCAAGCAACTGGGCTTGCAGGTGTGCACAGCTCCACCTGGCTAAGAGCAGTGACTAAGCTAAGGGTTCTGTGGGTTCAAAAGGAAAGTGTGTGGTCAGCTGCTCCATACATAGCTCTACAGATGTTTGATCTTTCAATGAATAGGTATTGAGCACCTACTTCATGCCAGGCAGTTCTGAGAGTGGTAGCGATGGTGTACTAAACAAAACAGGCATACAGCTTGTATGGACAGACAGACAACACACTAATAAAGAAAAAATAATATATTTTCAGTGTGCTACATGCATTGATGAAAATAAAACAGGATCAAGTGACAGAAAAAGAAGTGACATGGGCTGGCTACTCAGCCTGGGTGGTCATACGGCCTCTGAGAGGCCGATGACTCGAGTTGAGACCTTTCATTCCAAGGTAGCAGAGGTGAGATGGATCAGAAGTGGGGGCTAAGGACAGGGCTTTTCACACAGAAGGAACAGTAAGTGCAAAGAAAGAGAAAGCCCTGAGAGGGAAAAGGAATCCATGTGTTCAGGCCCCACCAAGAAGATCCCTGTGGCTAGGACCAGGTGACCATGGAGGGAATGGATAGGAGATAACACACACAAGTCCAGATCCTGCAGATGAGTCTCTCAGATGTGATTCTAGGTTTGCCTGGAGGCTGTTAGAGGATTTTAGAAATAAAAGTAATGTGGCCTAGTGTGATGCTTTTATTGCTCTATGCAGAGCAGGTCAATAGGGGACAAGGATGGAACCAAGGAGACCAGTTCTGAGGCTACCAGAATCATCTATGCAGAAAGCAATAATGATTTGGGGTAGTGTTGGCAGTGAGGGATGGAGGAACATGGGTAGATCTGTAATATATTTTAGAAATAAAATACACAGGCCATACTAATAGATTAAAGAGGACAGTTGTGAACAAAGGAAGAGAAAAGGATGACCCCAGTCAGTGACATGAAGAAAAGAAAAAAGCACAAGAACACTGTTGTATATCTGCATTGCCCAAGAGAGCCACCACTAGCCACAGGTGGCTATTAAATTCAGTCCTTCACTTGCACTAAGCGTATTCAAGTGCTTAATAGCCACATGTGAATACTGGATATTGTATCAGGCAGCATAGATACAGAAAATTTCCATTATCCCAGAAAGTTCTATTGGATAATACTGCTCTACATTAAAAAGCTAATATTTTTTTTGTGTGTGTGGAATCAGGGATTGAACTCAGGCCCTTACACTGGCCAAGCAAGAACTTATTCTACTGAGGTATCTCCTTGGTGTAAAAGTGGGCAGCCAGACATGGAAGTTGAGCCTATAACCCAGTACTCAGAAGGCCAAAGTAGGATGACCCAGAAGGAGGATCACAAGTTTGTGGCCAGCCTGGACAACTACTTGGGACCCAGTCCCAATTTTTTTGATGGAATTAGGGATATAGTTTACTGGCAGAGCATGTGCCTAACATGTGAGAGGCCCTAGGCTCAATCCCCAGGACTGAAAAGTGCAAAAGATGTGAGCAGGCAGCTCACCCAGGAAGATGTACAAGAAAATATATGAAAAGATGTTCAACAACATGTATCACTAAGGTGTTGCAAATGGAAACACTGAGATAGCACTACCTACCTATGAGCATGGCTGAAATCCAAGGCACTGAAAACACCAAGTGCTGGAGACGATGTGGAACAAGAGAAACTCATCCATTGCTGATTAGAATGCAAAATAATGCAGCCACTTGGAAAGAGAGTAGGGCAGTATATGCCAAAGTTAACCAACCATACCATGTGATCCAGCAATTGCTGTCCTTACACTTACCTGAATAAATTGAAAGCTCGTGTCCCCACAAGGAACTGATATTTAAGACAGCTTTATTTGTAATTTCCAAAACTTGCAAGCAACCATCAGGCAAATGGATAAACTCTGATACATCCAGACAGTGGAATATTATTCAATGGTAGACAGAAATGAACTAGCAAACCATGAAAAAAACATGGAAGAAATGCAAATGTCTATTGCTATGTAAAAGGAGACACTGCAAGGGCTACATGCTGTGTGCCTCCAACAATAGGACAGAAATTAGGATATTATTCTGTTAAAAACTAATGGCAAACACATAACATTTTCAAACTTATAGAACTGTACAACACTAAATGTGACCTCTCATATAAACTGTGTATTTTAGTTAGTAATGATATATCAGTATTAATTCATCCAGAGGACCAAGTGGAACATACTAATACAAATGCTAATAAGAGCAACTGCTAGGCCAGGGAGATAGCTCTGTGTCTTAAGCACCTGCCTGGTAAGCGCAAGGTCCTGAGTTCAATCCCTAATACCAACACACAAAAACAGAACAACTGTCTACAGGAGCAGGAGGAAGGGAATAGGTGACTGCTGTCTGTACTTTATGCTCAGTTTTTCTGTAGAACTAAAAATGTCCTAAAATAATCTATTCATTAAAGAAGGAATAGAGCTTTTACCAGCACCTAGCAAAGTACCTAGCACAGAGTAGACAATGTTTTTTGAATCAATGGATAGACAAATGAGCTAGTCGATAAATAAATGGAATGCAGGCCCCTGAATCACAGTCCAGTACTCATGCTTAGACATTAGAGGTAAGATAACAGTGTAATTAATTGTCCAAACCAAGATGTTTGAGAATGAGATGGAGTGCCACTGACATAAATCAAGACCATTCCAGAAATAACCAGAAGTTTCAAGCTGGGGAACACAGTCACACAGTGGCTCCAGAATTGTTTTGTTTGGCCATTCGCATGGATGCTCCACACAGCTTCATTTTCATTTTTTTCAGTGCCAGGAATAGAACCCAGGGTCTCACCCATGCCAAACAAGCACTCTACCACAGAACTACATCCCCAGCCCTCCATACCATATTAACTTGAAAAATTTTAGTCATTTGCCCAAATTTAATACTGTGGAAATGTTACATTAAAATATATATCTTTGACCTCTCTTGGAAAAGGGAGAGCTCTGATCACTCTCAGCTAACATGGCTACACAGTAGTGAACAACTAGAGTGGTACCTTTGCAAGCATGTGCCTTCCTGTTTGCCTCAGACCCTGCCACTCCCCTCTGTACATCTTACTAGAGGCCAAGTGTGAGTTTCCACTTACCATCCCACTTACACTATTTGGGTTTTGTTTTTGTCTTCTAAGGCAGTTGAGCAAAAAGGAAACTATTTTTTATACTCATTGTGATTCAAAGTAGGAAAATAGGAAAAGCAACAAGAGAACTCCAGATGTCTTGCCCCAGTGTGTTTCACTCTCATCCAGTATAGTCTTAGTCTCTCTATGCACTGAGGTTTTCCCTTCTATGTCTCCCCAGGATCCAGCCTGTGTTGGCCTTTAGAACATTTCTTGGGCTACTACCCTTTGCTAGAAAACCTGGATTTGAGCAGGGGGAATAATGGGCATCATTTAAACATACATTTTCATTATTGCCCAAATTCAACATTGCTCATCAACAGTTTTTGGTGAAAATTATTTCTGTTGTTCTTCTTAATTACCTCCAAATGTAACTGGAGAGCAAGTCAAGGCAACAGAATATAGCACCCAGCTTTTCTCTCTGTGAACACAGGCCACTGGAATGTGACATGTTCTGTCCACCTATGAGTTCACTTTATTCCCAAGCTGTGAATGTGCTTCCAGATGAAGTGAGCCTCACTTAAGTATAAGGACCCCTTGCAGTTGTCCTCCACAGAGAAGGCATGGACATGAATAGGGCCCATCTGAGCTAAGGAGTTGGACTGCATTCATAGTTAGCCAGGGGCAGCTAAGTTTGTGGACCAAGAGAGGGATATAACCACAGCTGGCAATCATCAGGGGTATGTTGGAGTGACCAGAATAACTTAAAGTGGAAACATAGTTGAAAGAATGTGTTGAGATTAGGCTTGCAGCTCACCAGACATGGAAAGGCATGAATCAGGAGATGAAAAATCAAAGATGGTCCAGAAATCTTAAATTTAATAGTTTAAAACGCCAAAAATATTAATAAAAAAGAAAGAAAATGGCTAAATTGAACCTTAACAAACTTTTGCTTTGCAGATGAAAAAGAACTTAAGTACTGAGATAAAATATTTGCACATCATACCTCCAACAACAGATTTGTATCTCAAACATATAAAGAACTCTCCAAACTCATCAGTGAAAGACATGGGCAAACACTGGGCTTGTATCTCAGGATTAATGCACTTACCTAGCATACCTTAGGCCCTGGGTTTGATTCCCAGCACTATAAAAAAAAAAAAAAGAAAGAAAAAAAAGTGTGGTCAGGCATAGTGGTCTATGCTTGTAATCCCAACACTAGGAGACTAAACCAAGAAGATCACAAGTTTGAGCCTTGGGTAGGCAACTTAGTTGAGACCTTGTCTTAAAATTTTAAAAATAAAGAGTTAGAGGGATATAACTCAATGGGAAGGCCTTGGCTCAATGCCCAGTACTACCAAAAGGGGGAAGGGGGCAAAAAACAAAAGGGGGATATAGATATAGCAAATAAGCACATGAAAAGAGGTTTAGTCATTAGTCATTAGGAGAAAGCAGGAAGATCAAAATGAAATCGAGGTGTGGTGACACATGCCTGTAATCCCTGCACTCAGGCGGCTGAGGCAGGAGGACAGTTGTGAGTTCTAGACCAATCTGAGCTGCATAGTGAGACCTTGTCTCAAAAAGACCAAAATAAAAAAAGTCACAATGATATACAGCTATCCACCTGTCAAAAGAGCCACGGAAAAATCAGCATCAAACATTGGCAGGGATGTCAAGAGGTTGGATCCCTCATATATTGCTGGGAGGAATGTAAAGTGGCACAGCCACTCTGCGAGATACTTTGATAGCTTCTTGTAAAGCTGAAGATATAGCTGCCATGCAGCGCAGCAGTTGCACCTCTGGGCATTTACCAGATACACACACACATGCACGCACGCACGCACAAAGACTATGTTGACAAAATGTCTGTGCATGAGTGTTCGTAGCAGCTTTGTTCTCAGTAGCTAAAAGCTAAAAACAGCTCACATTTCCTTCAATGGCCAAATGGCTAAACAGACTGTGTGCCATCCATACCACAGATTACCCCTGCTCGGCAATAAGAAGCAACACACTCCATGCATGGATTGCATGGATCCTCAGGACAATATGCTGAGTGAAAAACGCCACTCACAGAAGTGTACATACTATATGATTCTGTATATAAAACATTCTCCAAATGACACAATTTTAGAAATGTAAAACAGTAATGCTTATCAGGGCTTAGTGATAATGAAGAAGGAAAAATGGGACTGACTAAAGGGAGTCATAGAAAGGAGATCTTTGTAGTAATGGGACAATTCTGTATTTTGACTTTGGCAGAACTTATGCAAATCTACATTTGTGATCAAATTGCATACAGCTACATACCCATGAGTGCATTTAAACCACTGAAAGCTGAATACAATCTGCGACTTATACCAATGTCAATTTCCTGGTTTTCACACTGAAAAATGATCATGTAATGTTAATATTTTGGGAAGACCACACAGCACCTCTTGGCACAATTTTTGTGGTGATGATCTGTGACTCTCTCTATAAGTATTTAAAAATTAAAAGGTGAGTAGCAAAAGGAATGAACTACTGATCCATGCAAAACATTGCATGAGCCTAAGAAGCATTATGCTCAGTGAAAGAAGCCAGCCTTAAAAGATTGCATACTATTTGGTCCCATTTGTACAGCACTATCACAAAAAGGAACACTGAATACATCTGTAGTTGACAGGTGGTAGCAAAAGTAGATGATGTGATTGCAAAAGGATAACAGAGAGTATTGGTGGGTTATGAGAACTGTTTTGCGTCATGACACTGTATATGTTTTTTAAAAATCTCAGCTGTACACATACAAAAATGCAATTTTATTATTAGTTAATCTATAAATTAAAGCAGCAGGGCTGGGAGTATATCTCAGTGGTGGAGCACTGGTCCAACCTAAGAATGAAGCCCTGAGTTCAATCCTCAGAACTATAAAAAATAACTTTTCTAAATATTAGATAGGCGAGTGGTTTGTTTCTAAATTGTTTCTTCTTTCATACATTGACTCAGCCATTTACTGAGCACCAACTATATGGGAGGCCCTGCACTAGATTTTGGAGATTGTCTTGGTTACTTTTCTCTTGTTGCAGAGACAAAATGTCCAATGCTCAAAATGAAAGAGGGAAAGATTTATCTAGCTCATAGTTTGTGGAGATTTCAGTCCACATCCGCTGGCTCCAAGGCACAGTGGTACAACAGAGAATCAATAATTCATGGTGGCAGAAGACATGAAAAGCAACAAGTATAAAAGGGGCACCAAAAAAGGAGTGAGAGGAAGCCTCTTTTCCTCCCTTATATTGTATGCAGGCTACCTGGTCCAGTGCTGGTGTAGCACTCATACCCGTAATCCTAGCATTGCTCCATGAATCAATATCAAACTGTAGAAGCCTATACCCATGACTACATGAGTAGTCTACATGGGGGACCATCTAGATATAAACCATAATAAAGATCAACCAAAAGTAAGATAGTGGAGACCACATAGGCCACCAGACCCTGAATCAACCCAGAGCGCAGGCCTGGCATGTGAGTGAGACCACCTGGGCCACCAGACCTTGAATTGACCCAGAGTGCAGGCCCAGTGTGGAACCCTTCAGCAGAACTCCCTGCAAAGAGGCTAGAGACAAGACCCACCAAGCTGATTCAGGAGCAGAACATCTTGCCACAGTGACACAAAGGGTTCACCTGCAAGGCTGCAGCAGGAGGAAGTGGAGCACAGCAGCCAGACCCAAGCCACACCCACCTGGAGGAGTCTGAACTTCATAGATCCAGACCAAGTGCTAAGGTAATCACTCTATCTAAGCTCTACACCAAAAATCAAAAATCAGTGGTATATAAAATGACAAAGAGAAGGAACAAAAACCAGTCTCGCCCCTGAGTCCACCCAGTACAAATGCAGAAGGCAATAGCATAGAGGGAATTGAAAATCACACACCTGAAATTTCTGAAATAATAGCATTGGAAGTAAAGAAACAACTGCAGAAAGGTATAGAAGAGATCAGATCAGAAAGAATTTCTGAAGTAAAAAATGGAGTGATAACTATAATCAAAGAAGTACCAAGTGCTTCTAAACAATACAATGATAAAAAATAGAGCAGAATATAAAATGATGGATCCCCTGAATAAGCAATATAGGAAAGAAATAGAATGTATGAAACAGATCCAAAGTGATATACCAGAAATTAAAACCTCAATCACAAGCTGGCAAATCCATTTGAGTGAAAGTGAAAATAGACTTTCTGACCTTAAAGACACCACTGCAGCTAGTGAAAAAGTAAGCAAAGAACTCTTAAAAACAACTAGGATGCAGGAAAAAAATAATTCAACACCTGCAAGACGATGCAGAGATGAACAATGTGAGACTAATAGGCATCAATAAGAAGGAAGGAGTTAATACAAATGATATAAAAAGAATATGGGCAGAAGTAATAGCAGAAAACTACCCAAATATGGGGCAACAATCTGACATTCAGTAACCAAAGCATATAGAACTCCAAATAACATCAACCCAATTAAAACCACTCCCAGACATATAATAATCAAGATCCCAGAAATTTAACACAGGAACAGTATACTAAAAGCCTCAAATGAGCCGGGCGTGGTGGCGCACGCCTGTAATCCCAGCACTGGGGAGGCTGAGGCAGGAGGATTGTTGCGAGTTCAAGACCAGCCTGAGCTACAAAGTGAGCTTAAGGCCAGCCTGAACTGCATAGTGAGACCCTGTCTCAAAAAGACAAAAAAAAAAATAAATAAATAAATAAAAAAAAAAATAAAAGCCTCAAAAGAAAAGAAACAGATCACATTTAAAGGAAAACCCATCAGAATAACAGCAGATTTCTCTTCACAAACCATCAAGGCAAGAAGAGCATGGAGGAAAATATTTCAGCTCGTTGCAAGAAAACAAATTCCAACCCAGACTGATATACCCTGCAAAACTCTCTTTCAAGTATAATAGAGAAGTAAAATACTTCCATGACAAAGAATAACTGAAGAATTTCATGATGACAAAGGCAAGCCTACACAGACTATTAGATGATGTCCTAGAGAGGGAGCAAAATAATCACTATCCCATGAATGAGAATGGAAAGAACTCACCACATAGGGCAAACAATTAAACAGGAGAATAAGAGGTATACATTAGTAGTCTTTCAGTTATTCTATTGTGTACAACAGCAAAATATTTCCATCAGCACACTCTACAAATGGACTTCCCTTGCACCCTATGGGTCATGATTCCATATGGGACTACAGGGTCGATTTCAAGGAAATAGCTGTAGCTCCATCCCACAAGTGACACCTGGCCACCAAAAGTGTCATGGTCATTATCCATGTCCACAACACACTGGAACTTTGTGTGATATCCTATCCCCAAACTGTCAGAAGTGATGGTCATTTGTCATTCCAGTATTTATCTTATGTTTTGTTCTTAGTACTTCTTTACTACCAAGAAAACTTTTTCTTAGTTCAATTGTTTAATTTTTAATTTATTAGTATTTAATTTTCTGAATAATGCTTAATCTCAATTGTTGTTTTAAGATTTATACTGTATCTTTGAATTGCAATTTAAAAGACATCATATGATATCTTCTCCTAGTATTAGAAACTTTAAAAAGTATATTTCTATTTTATGTTGACTTTATATTACTTCTTCCCTGTCCTTTATACACACATACACACATATATATGAAAAAATATATGTGTATGACCCAACATAAGATTGGTACTGTATCATAGAAATCTTCAATGACCTTTTAAATAAGGGTTCATCTAACGTATTTTATACAGTCCTGCATAACTATCACTTTGAGAGCTCTTTATTGTTCATCCAGGAGCATACTGCAAGTTCTCTTGCCTTTTGAATTATGCTCTTTGTTATTTCCTATATGCTATGTCTGGAGGTATTAAAATATTTCTAGAAAATATTTTACTTTTAGTTTTCAAAGATATGTTTGCTAAGTATAAAATTTTTTATACTTAGCAAACATATCTTTTTTTCTTTCAGTCCTTTAATTAGTCTAGTTTCTTACACACTTGGTCCTTTTTCTT
>PVKA01039142.1:5368-19800 GCA_004027165.1 Ctenomys sociabilis
CCACCACGCCCGGCTTCTGATTTTAATTCTAAGGCTAATTTTGTATTTGTTTTTTTTTTTTTTTTTTAACTTTATATGTGTAAAACATAATTCTGTGCCTTTAAAAATATTTGAAAAGTGAGTCTGTGTGCAAAATAAAGAACAAACTTCTTTTTTGTGCCATCGTTTTGCAAAGTATCAGGTCTGCCTCAGAGAGGTGATTTCAAATTTGCACTATCAATAGCTTTCTTATCCTGGCCAAAGTCCTGATTTTATTGGCTTGTATAGGTCTAAGTCAACACTGGCATGATAGGAAACATGTTTGGGAGCACTGGGAAGGAAAAATAAATCTTTTTTTTTTTTTGGTCTTTCTGAGACAAGATCTCACTATGCAATACAGGCTGGTCTTGTATCCACTCTGTAGCCTTGGCTGGTCTTGAACTCATATTGAGTCTCCTGTCTCAGCCTCTCTGAGCTGAGATTGTAGGTGCGTGCCACCACACCCAGCTAAGAAGTCATTTTAGATTGACAAGCACTGTGACATTAGGTGTTGTGTTAACAAACATGTCAGGTGATTTAGCATTAATTCAGAGAACTGCAGAGTGTGGTAAACACGCTTGTAATCCCAGCACTTGGGAGGCTGAGGCAAGAGGATCACTGAGAGTTTGAGGCCAGCCTGGACTACAGTAGTGAGACCTTACTGAAAGAAAGAGGAAAGGAAAGGAAAGGATAGGAAAAGACCGGACAGGACAGGAAAGGTAATTGTGGCAGGGAGATGACCCAGTGGCATAAGTGCTTGCCTGGCAAGCGCAAGGTCCTGAGTATGATCCCTGGTACCAAAAAGAAAAGAAAATTGTGAGATACATTTTTTTTTTTTAATTTTGTAGTTTAGTAAAGGGTCTCACTACACAGATCGGACTCACAACGATCCTCCTGTTTTTAGCTCCCCAGCGCTGGGATTATGGGTGTGCATACCAGTGGTGCCAGGGATTGACCCCAGTCCCCGCTCCCTGCTTTTGCCTAAGCAGGTGCTTAGCCTGCTGAGCTATTTCGCTGGCCCTAGTTTTGATTATTGAGCTGATAATATAGCTCACTTTGAAGGCCTTGGGTTCAAACTCCAGTATTAAAAAAAAAAAAGACAAGAAAAGGAAGGAGGAGGAGGAAGAGGAAGAAAACAAAATGCTTTTTCAAATGTTTAAAAGTTTGACTATAGGGGCTGGAGATTTGGCTCAGCCATAGAATGCTTGATTAGCAAGCTGGAAGGAAGCCTTGGGTTTGGTCCTCCCCACTAAAACCAAAAAATAGACCTCTCCTAAAAAATAATTCAAACAAACAACAACAACAAAAATACAGTAAAATAAAAAAGACCAAAAACAAGACAAAAAATTTGACTGTATACTGAATCTTAATTTCATATTAATGATTTTCTTTTCTCTTTTCTTTCTTCCTTTTTTTTTTTTTTTTTTGGTTGGCTCAGGCTGCCTTAAGGGTGGGTCTGGTAAGGCAGGTGGAGCTGGGGGTGGAATCACCACAGCCTGAGCCTGGCTGCTTTTGCATGAGCAGGCGCTTAAACGACTGAGCTAAGGGGCAGGCCCCCTTTAATTCCACATTAAATCTGGTTACTTGAAATGAATTCAGGACCTTGTACTTGCCAGGCAGACACTGAGCCTGCTGAGCTACATTCTTATCCCTGAAAATGTTGAATTAGTCACCCTTAGTGGCATGTACTGACAGTCCCAGCACTTGAGAGGCTGAGGCAGGAGTGTCGTAGGCAGCAGAGTTAGATAGAAATGTTATAAGATAGTCCGACAGGGCCAGACTCTCAATGGAGCGGGTATGGAAGACAAGATATGGTGCAGTTGTAGGAGAGACAGACCCTCCCGCTGTGGATCAGGCCTCAAGACAAAAGATCAAAGAAACTTGTACCTCCCTAAGATAAACACCAGGGATTGATAGTCTAAATGGGTCTCTGTCTTCTTGAGAAAGCCAGAAAGAGTCATTAACCCAAGCCTCTACAGGAAAAGCCCCTGTTCTGTATTCTTGCTCGCTTGCTCTGTGACCAGGGACTGGGGAGATAGCTCAGTGGAATAAGTGCTTTCCTGACAAGTGTAATGGCCTGAGTTCAATACCCAGTTCCGTCAAAAAAAAGAAGTCACCTGCTTGCTCTATGACTTGCTTCCCTATTTGATCCCATTTTAATCAATTTTACCTGAGCAGTTATGCTTGTACAGACCGGGGAGACAGCTCAGTAGAATAAGTGATTGCCTGGCAAGCCTGAGTTCAATCCCTGGTTCTGCAAAAAAAAAAATAAATAAATGAAAAAAGGCGAATAAGTGCTGAGAGTGTAGCTTAGTGGTGGAGTGGTTGGTTCTCTAGCACGTGCAAGGCCTTGCGTTCCACTCAGCAGAGACACATACACACAACAGGAGCCAACCACGATCGTGCACCCCTGTGATCCCAGCATTCGGTCGGCTGAGGCAGGAGGATCACTCCAAGTTCGAGACCAGCCTGGAATACAGAGCAGGAAAAAAAAAAAAAAAAAGTACTGTGGACTGTCTCCTTTTCTCCTTTTATATTTGTGACCAAAAGCTAGTCACATTTCTTGAGGCCTTCAACCTTCCCTCTGGCGGGAGAGGAGCCAGAGAGGAGCAGCTGGGCTGAGTCCTGGCCTGAGGGCAGCTACTTCTGGAGGAAGAGCCTCCCGCCATCCGAGCCAAGCTGATCAGGCGGTGGGAGGTCGGTGGGAGGGCTGCATGGAGGCCACTCGGAAGGGAGGGGACGGTCTGAGAGAGAAGAGCAAGAGCTGCGGTGCGCTGGCATCACCCCGCCCCCACACCCATCCCTGCTTCTCCACGCCCCACCCCCATCCCAGGGCGGGAAGGGAAAGCCCCTGGAGGCAGGAAGAGAAACTGCACGGGGGTTCCCCAGCTTGACTGTCTCACAGAGCCGCCACCCCTGTGCCTGCCGTGCGGGTTGCTATGGAGACAGAGGAAGGAGGACAGAGGCCCTGCCCTCCAGTGAGGAAGGGAGCCGGCTGGGTCACTCACTCCTTCATGAGAAGCATAATTGCCAACTGTGCTCAGGACAAGATTAATTAGTTATTTACAACGGCTGCAAAGGTAAATCTGGTTCTGCTGTGAAGATCCGATGGCATGTTTCTGTCCAGGACCTCAAGGGTCACTCCTCTGCTGGGCCTCAGGCGGAGGACCAGAGAAGACCCTGGTGGACCGGAGGCACAGCTGTGCAAAGGCCCGGAGGCGATAGGGTGCCTGCCGAGCACTGGGGCCAAAGTACAGCGAGCAAGTGGAGGCCAAGTCCCCATGGTACAGAAGCGGTGGGCGGGGCCGAGCCCGGCCACCTCTGCAGCCCTGCGGAGGAATGTGTGTGTGTGTGTGTGTGTGTGTGTGTTATTTTTTTGTGGCCATAGGTGCAGGGCTGGCACTACATGTGGTGCTGGGTATTGAACTGTGGTCTCAGCACTTGCTTAAGCAGGTATTTTAGACTGCTGAGCTATCTCACCAGCCCCCTCCAGTTGCTTTTTGAGGGGGATTGGGATTGAACCCGCAGGCTTTTACATGGGAAGACTGCTGTGTACCACAAAGCCGCATCCTCACTCTCTTCCCAAGACACTGGGTTGTTTTTGTTTTTGTTTGATTTTTTGCATTATTGGGATTGAACCCAGGGCCTTCCCACGGAGCTACATATCCAACCTGCTTGCCTATCTATCTATCTATCAAAATTCATTTCTCTCAGTTGCTAAATTTTTCATCTTGCCTCAGCCTCCCAGACTGCTGGGATTATATACATGTGCCTCCACCCAGGTTTCAAGACAACCTTTTTGGCTTTTATCTGGAGTCGAGGAAGGACAGCAACAGGGCCTCACTATGTATTTCAGGTTGGTTCTGAACTCACTATGAAGCCCAGGCTTCAAACTCCTGGCAATCTTCCTGCCTCAGCCTCTTGAGTGCTGGGATTACAGGTGTACCCTACCTACCATGCTTGGCTCAACACAACTTTTTGTTGTTGTTGCTGTTTTTTGTTTGTTTGTTTGTTTTTAAAGACAGGTTGCCAAAGGAAATAATGTTATCTTACTGCCAGAGAAACAAAGTACAATGTGATTTAGAGAAAAATCCACAGCAGAAAGTTTGTAAGACTAGGGGCTGGGGAGATAGCTCAGTGGACTAAGCTCCTACATAGCCAAGCGCAGGGACTGGGCTTCGTTTTTCACTTTTGTATTTTAGGGAAGAATCTACAGGGTGTTCAGGGTCTCACTACTCAATCACACTTGTAGTGATTCTCCTGTTTATGGCCTCCCAAGTGCTGGGATTACAGGCACGTGCCACCATGCCCAATCTCAATTGCGTTTCAGTGTGCCCTCGGGGTGGGGCCGGCATGGCAGTCCCGGGGATCGAAACCCTGGCCCCTGCGCCTGCTTGCAGGTGCTTTAATCCGCTGAGAGCTATTTGGGTTTCCATCCCCCGCACCACAAGCAATGCTGGTCCACCCTGGGGCGTGCTGAGCCTGCCACAGTGACCAAGCATAGTGGCACATGCCTATAATCCCATCGTTGGGAAGGCAGAAGACAGGAGGATCACTGCAAGCCCAAGCTGCGTGGTGAGACCCTGTATCAAATAAATAAATTAAAATAACAAATAAAAACAAAGGGACACAAAATACGGTTTTTCTAGAAGCCGATTCCAAAATGGGGATTTTTGCTCAAGTGTTAAATTAAGAGAAGGCTCTGAGGAGAAACTGTCCAGAAGTTGGGGTGGAGGAAGGGCAAGAAGGCAAACGAAGTGGGATTTCACGCTCAACCCCCAGCAGGATTCAGCCCCATCCCCGGAGATACTGAACTGGAAGTCCTGCCCCCGGCCAGGGGGCCGTGAGCGGGCTTCATTCTCATCGCGATCATTCATCGGCTGAAGCAGTCAGGAGTGGTGAGCGAGGTAGAGGGCGGGAATTTAAACTCTTGACACTACTTAAGCAGGTCCCAGGAGTGTTAAAAGGGAGTCAGGGATCCTAGAGACTCTTGATTAAAGCATCAGTGTCGTTTATTGCAGTTAAAAAAAAAAAAAAAAATTAAATAGGCGCTTTCCACACAGCAACCACTGAAGAACAGCGGCCATGGCCCTCACTATCCCATGGCCCTGAGCCTCAACAAGGACCACAGGTGACTAAGAACGTGAGCAAACACAGGCACAGCTGTTGTCGCGGACGCCTCACCAAACACACCAGGTTTGTGCTGGACATGATCCGGGAGGTGTGCGGCTTTGTCCCCTATGAGCCGCGTGCCATGGACCCGCTCAAGGTCTCCAAGGACAAACGCGCCCTCAAGTTCATCAAGAAAAGGGTGGGGACGCACATCCGCACCAAGAGGAAGCGTGAGGAGCTGAGCATTGTGTTGGCCACCATGAGGAAGGCAGCTGCCAAGGAGGATTGAGTCCCTTTGGAATAAAGCTTTGCAAGGGAAAAAAAATAAATTAATTAAATAGGTAAGATGTTCACATGGTTAGAACAAGAACTCTATTAGTACCAAACTATGCTCCTCCCTAATCTTTAGGTTGTGCCCTAAGAGAACCGAGAAATTCGATACATACACAAGCATGCATGCATAAATTTCCTGTTCTCCAGGCTGTGGAGGAGAAGGCACCTTTGTCTACTGTTGGTGGGAGTGTAGACTGGTGCACCCACTGAGGAAATCAGTGTGGAGAGTCCTCAAAAAACCCCACAAAAACAAACAAACATAAAGACCTAGGACTATAGGTTCCATTCCACTCAGCTATTCCTTTTTCTGGGCATCTTCCTGAATTAAAAGTATCATAACCCCAGTGAAAAACGCACACCCACGTTTATAAAGGCACTGCTCATCATAGCCAAATCTTGGAAACAGCCCAAATGCCCATCAACTGATGAATGGATAAAGATGATGTGGGGGGTTTTGTATATGATAAAGTATTACTCTGCCATAAAGAAGGATAAGCCTGAGACATGAAATAAACTGGCCGCATACTATAAATACTGCATTATTTCTCTGTTGTAAGAAATCAAAAATGAAAATAGGGACCAAAATGATAATAGGTTGTTTTTTTGTTTTTGTTTTTTTGCAGAACTGGGGATTGAACTCAGGCCCTTGTGCTTGCCAGGCAAGCTCTTATTCTACTGAGCTATCTACCTGGCCTTGATAATAGGAATTGTAAAAAGAAAATGTTCTAATGTGAAAGGGAAATAGGAGTGGGGAGGTAGGAAGGAAAGAAGGGAAAAAGAAAAAAAGATGAGAAAAAATGGAAACAAATCTTTTGTAAATATGAAGAGGAAGAGGGGTTGAACGGAGGGGAGTGGAGAAAAGAAGAATCATGTTGTATCCTGTACAGGTACAAATTACCTGTGATGAATGTGATCATTATGAATACCTAAAATGTAGCAAGGCTGGGGAGATGGCTCAGTAGAATAAGCACTTGCCTGGCAAGCGCAAGGTCCTGAGTTCAATCCCCAGTACCTAAAAAAAAAAAGCAATGTACTTAATTTATTTAAAAAAATAAAATAAAACTTGCTGTCCTCTTTATTTTATTTATTTTTTTAATTATTATTATTATTTTTTTTTTGGTGGAACCGGGGATTGAACTCAGGCCCTTGTTCCACTGAGCCATCTCCCCAGCCCCCCTCTTTAAAAAATAGAATAAAACAGCTTCCTTTCTTGTTCCCCAGGCATCCTGGCGATTGCTCCTGGTTGAGGGCTGTCCACACCTAAGCAGGAAGATGGTGGCCACAAAGAAGACAAAAAAAATCTCTGGAGTCCACCAACTCTAGGCTCCAACTTGTTATGAAAAGCGGAAGATACGTGCTGGGGTGCAGGCAGACGCTGAAGACGATCAGACAGGGCAAAGCGAAATCGGCCATCCTTGGCAACAACTGCCCAGCCTCGAGGAAACCTGCAGTAGAGGACTTGGCCATGTAGGCCCAGACCGGTGTCCACCACTGCAGCGGCAATAATATCGAACTGGGCCCAGCATGTGGAAAACACCGCAGAGCACGCACACTGGCCATCGTCGATCCAGTGATTCTGACGTCATTAGAAGCTGCCAGACCAGACCAGTGAGAAATAAACTGAGCAGAAGTTTTCATTAATAAAACCTGCCAGAGCTTGTTAAAAAATAATAATTAAATTAAATTAAAAATAGAATAAAACGGGAGAAGGAGAGAAAGGAAAAAGGTTGTGAAAGGAATTAAGATGTGGTTTTTTTGGGGTATATGTCAGCTCCCCGTGATGCATGTGATTATTATGAACCATGAGTGTGTACTAACAAAAAACAAAAATCAGGCCAGCCAAATGGCTCAGCAGATTAAAGCACCTGCAAGCAGGCGCAGATGCTAGGGGTTCGATCCCTGGGCCTGCCATGCCAGCCCATCCCTGCCGGAGGCACTGAGATGGCAATTAAAACTGGGTGTAGTGGTGCAAGCCTGTAAGCCCAGCTCTTGAGAGACCCTGAACACCCTTTAGAGCCTTCCCTAAAATACAAAAAATAAAATAAAATAAAAAAAGCAAAAATCACTGCCTACGTTGCCTTTCACTTATAATCTCAGCACTTGGGAAGGCTGAGGTGGGGAGATTGCCATGACTTCAAGGCAAGCCTGAGCTTCATAGCTAGACCCTGTCAATAAAGCAAAACAAAACAAAACAAGAGCTGTATCGGTGGTATAGTGCTTGCCTTGCATATGCAAGGACTTGGGTTTGATCCCTAGTATGACAAAAAAGCAAAGACAAAACTAGAGGCTAGGGTGCACCTCGGTAGTACATCTGCTTAGCATGCACAAGGCCCGGGCTTCAACACCCAGCACCCAGAAAACAAATAATAAATGAATGAATAGTAAGAGGTGGGCATGGTGGTGTGAATCCCAACACTTGAGAAGCTGAGGCAGGAGGATCATGGGAATTTAAGGCCAGCCCAAACTACAGAGTGAGACCCTGTCTCAAAAAAACAAACAAAAAACTCTGAAAAGATCCTGGCATCTTTGTATGCCTGTAATCCCAGCACTCAGGAGGCTGAGGCAGGAATATTGCACAGGGGTCCAGGGAGATGGCTCGGTGGAATAATCATTTCCCTGACAAGCGCAAGGGCCTGAGATAAACCCCTGGTTCTGCCAAAAAAAAAAAACAAAAACAAAACAAAGCACTTACTTGAGATACAGTCTGGCCATAATTTGTATGTCATGAAAAACAGTACATATTTGGAAGCCGGGTGTGGTAGCGCAGGCCTGTAATCCCAGCATTAGGGAGGCTGAGGCAGGAGGATTGTTGTGAGTTCGAGACCAGCCTGAGCTACAAAGTGAGCTTAAGGCCAGCCTGAACTGCATAGTGAGACCCTGTCTCAAAAAGACAAAAAAAAAAAAAAGTACATATTTAAAGGGCCAGGGAGATGGCTCAGTGGAATAAGGGCTTCCCTGGCAAGCGCAAGGGCCTGAGTTCAATCCCCAGTTCTGCGGAAAAAAAAAAAAAAAAAAAAAAAAAGGATAAGAAGTATTGCACAAGTTAGAGATCAGCATGGACTATATGGTGATTTATTTTTCTTTTCTTTTTTTCTATGTTTAGGACAGGGTCTACAGGATCTACAGGGTCTCATTACGTAGATTGGACTCACAGTGATTCTCCTGTTTCCAGCCTCCCAAGGGTTGGGATTACACGTGCGCCCCAATACTATCTGAATTGCAGTGGCCAGCACTGCATGCTGGGAATCCAACCCTGGATGCTGTGCTCTGCCTAGGCAGGTGCTTTAGTCCACTGAGGATCCGGCTGGCCCTATATAGTGATTTCAAGTTTAGCCTAAGCTGTATAGCAAAACCCTATCTCAAATCAACCAAACCCCAAAGAACGGTGGTATGTTCTGTATATCATTTCTCACTTTCTTCCTATTTTGGAGATCTCAGAGTTGCTACTGTTACTGGCCACCGAAGCTCATTCTCTCAGGTCTGTCTGCTCACCACTGACCCAAATCAAAGGAGGCTATATATTTGGATAAAAAAAGGAAAAGGGTAAGAGATGTAAGGCACATGCCTGTAATCCCAGCACTCAGGAGGTTGAGGCAGGAGCACTACATGAGTTCCAGGCTAGCACAGGCTGCCGACAAAATAGCTCAGCGAATTAAAGTGCCTGCTTAGGCAGATGCAGGGGCCGTGGTTCAATCCCCCAGCCCTGCTCCCTGGTGTGCTGAGACAGTGACTGAGACTGGGCAGGGTGGTGCACACCTGTAATCCCAGTACTCGGGAGGCTGTAAACCGGAGGATCAGTACAAGTACAATCTACACAGTGAGACCCTGTACTAAATACAAAAAAAAAAAAAGCCAGGGAGATAGCTCAGCAGCATAAGAACCTGTGTGTAGCCAGGCGTGGTGGCGCAGGCCTGTAATTCCAGCACTCGGGAGGCTGAGGCAGGAGGATTGTTGTGAGTTCGAGACCAGCCTGAGCTACAAAGTGAGTTTAAGGCCAGCCTGAACTGCATAGTGAGACCCTGTCTCAAAAAGACACACACACAAAAAAAGAACCTGTGTGGCAAACACAAGTTCCAGAGTTTGATCCCCAGTACTCCAAAGAAAAATAAATAAAAATAAAAAATAAAGCCTGAGCCGGGCATGGTGGCGCATGCCTGTAATCCCAGCACTCGGGAGGCTGAGGCAGGAGGATTGTTGTGAGTTCGAGACCAGCCTGAGCTACAAAGTGAGCTTAAGGCCAGCCTGAACTGCATAGTGAGACCCTGTCTCAAAAAGACAATAAATAAATAAATAAATAAAGCAAGCCTGCCTGGCAAGCACAAGGTCATGAGTTCAATCCCCGGTATTGCAAAAATAATTTTCTTTTTCCCCCCACTGGGGATTGAACTCGGGCCCTTGTGCTTGCCAGGCAAGTGCTTATTCTACTGAGCCATCTCCCCAGCCCCTGAAAACTAGTTCTGAGGAGATGGAAGGTCGCATTTGCATCAAATCACCATCTCCCTACATATGGATAGTCAGGGTCTTTTTTTTTTAATGTATTTGGTACAAGGTCTCACTATGCAGCTTGGACCCCCAGTGATCCATTTTCAGCCTCCGTAGCACTGGGATTACAGATGTGCACCGCTATGCCCAGATTCAGTTGCAGGCTCAGCACACCTGGTGGCGGGCTGGCATGGCACGTAATGCCAGGGATCGAACCCCGGTCCCTGGCTTGCCTAAGCAGGCACTTAGTCTGCTGAGCTATCTCACTGCAGGCCCAGGGCCTTTTATAGTGAGGAGCAGAGCGGAGGGAGCACTATAGGAAACCTGCATTCATTCTGTTCTTATAGGGAAGACACCAGGCTGCAGCTTCCTAGGGCTGGCATCTGCACATTCGGCTTCTCCGGGGGCTGAGGAGAGGATGGGGTCTGGCTGTGTGCTCAGCAGGAGGAGATCTGGAGAGGTTGCTTATCATAAAAGAAAACAAACAAACAAACAAACAAACAAAAACACCTATCTTTTAAAGTTCTACTTGGGGCTGGGGAGATGGCTCAGGGGAATAAGCGCTTCCCTGGCAAGTGCAAGGGCCTGAGTTGGATCCCCAGTTCTGCCAAAAAAAAAAAAAAGTTCTGCTTTGCAGTGCAGGTTGCAGTGCCATGACAGTACACTTAAATAATCCCCATTCTTTTTAGTGACTGCCTGGTGTTACATTAAATGGATAAACTTTATCTAACAATCCTTTATTGAGTGAAATATACATAGCTTTTTGTTACTGTGACAAAATACCCGAGACTGTTAATTTACAAGTAGGAAAGGTTTATTTTGGCTCATGGTTTCAGAGGGCTCCATCGTGCTTGGACCGTGGCTTTGGGGCCCGTGGTAAGACAATGTGTCCTGGGGGAACACATGGTAGGAGGGCAGGAGAAAAGGCTGAGGTCCCAATGTCCCCTTCCAAGGCAAACCACCCTCTCCAGTGACACCAGTTCTTTCCACAAGGCCCCGCCTCCTAAAGGTTCCACCACCTTAGCGTGTGCCATCTGCTCCGCAGCACGCAAGGCTGCAGGTAATATTCCTTGTGCACGTGTGTGGTCGTGCAAGCACTGCGTATCTTGTACATCAGGTCTGTAAAGTAGAATTATTTGATCCAAACCTACATTCAGTGAAATGTTTTGGCTTGGATTGTGCACAGGTTGTATGTGGTCCGACTTGCGATTCTCTGGCCTCAGTAGAGTGGCTGGGACTGTGATGTTACCACAGCTGGATGTCTGGTTTTTTTTTAGAATAGGCTGCTTCCATGGCAGGTCACTGAGTAGATTCTGAGAGCGACTGGGGACGTGGGAGCTGAGTTGGACAAGGATTAAAATGGGCTGAGGGGCCCGGGAGATGGCTGAGTGGAATAAGTGCTTCCCTGGCAAGTTCAAGGGCCTGAATTCAATCCCTGGTTCCACCAAAACAAACAAACAAACAAACAAATAAATAAAATAAAAAATAAAATGGGCCAAGTAAGAGAATGGCCAGCAGCTTGGGAGAGAAGTGGGACAATTCCTGGCAAGACTGGTGTGGGAGCCTTCCTACAGTTGCTCTGAATTTTCCACAGCCTCCTTTTTATTTGGTGTGGGTTGAACAGTGATCAGTTTTTTTTTTTTTTTTTTTTTTTTTTTTTTGGCAGGAGTGGGGATCAAACTCAGGCCCTTGCATTTGCCAGGGAACCACTTATTCCACTGAGCCATCTCCCCAGCCCCTAGTGCTCAGTTTCTTGCAGAACTTCCCTGAGCCGAGCACTCCTCACCACTGGCCTTCTTCAGGCACGGTAGCTCTCCACAGCATCCAACCAAGCGCGGAAGGTACCAGCTTATAGTTGCAAGCCCACCTCTGGCTGGCTGACTCACTTAAATTAGACCCAGGTGTGGTGGTCATTAGTCCCCACCTCCCAACTCCACCCCACACCTACAGGATATGCCATAGTCAGTCAGGAGCATCTATCCCTGAGAGTGAAGGCTTAGGAATGGACATGTGACCCAGTTCTGTCCGATGTGATCTCAGAAGTTTTTGTTTTTTGTTTTAAACAGTATTGGGGATTGAACTCAGGACCATGCGCCTACCAGGCAGATGCTTATTCTACTGAGCTATCTCCTTGGCCCCGCAGTGGGGCTTCTAGAAATGCTTCCTCCTGAGAGTGCTGCGGGATGATGTGTTTCCTCTTTCCCTAAGCACCACGGTGGTAGGACAGGAGGACTGCAGCCCTGCCCTTGAAGCTGCAGGAAGATGAAGCCACCCTCCACAGGTGACAGCAGAGAGGTGGCCAGAACCTGGGTCTCGGATGGAATTCTGGGGTCACTGGTCAATCAGATGCCCTGGGTGCGGCTGGATCCTCCTTGATGTAAAATAGCAACTGTGCTCATTGTTTAAATGTTTGAGCTAGGATTTCTCTTCTGTGCACAGAAACCATTCAAGCAGATGGTGTTTTGTTTTTATTTTTTTGAGGCAGGGTCTCGCCATATAGTTCAAGGTGGCCTTGAACTCACTATGCAGCCAAGGATGGCCTTGGAATTCAGACTCTTCTTGCCTCAGCTTCCCAAGTGGTGGGGTTAAAGGCCTGCATCACCACGTCTGGCTTCCACGCAGATGTCATCTCTCTCCTTCATCATGCAGTCTGCCCGGCTATGCTGCTGGATTTGGGTCAGCAGGTGAAATGCAGGCACTTCAACTTACCTGAGAATGTGAACTACTCTGATGCTGTCTGCAGACGGTGGAGAGTTGTACTAGTTTCAGCCTCTGCCTGGGACACATTATGTCTTGAGGGTACAGACAAGACCTTGGCCTTCTGCACGAACATAGTTAAGGTGTGAAACTGTTCTCAAGCAGAAAAAGTCATAAAAGCCCTTGGCCCAGCATGACATCTGTGACCATTTTTGAGGCACTGATGTGAAGGATCTGTGGTCATGCCGCATCATGATTGCTTCTGATTTCTGGAGTGTGGTGTTTAGACTTTGTATTTTTAATGTTGTCCCTAAAAAAGTCTTTAAGGGGCCGGGGTGATGGCTCAGTGGATTAAGCATTTCCCTGGCAAGCACAAGGACCTGAGTTCAATCTCCGGTTCCACCAAAAAAATAAATAAAAAGTCTTTAAAATCCAAATGGGGAGCAAGCACAAGAAGGTCAAGAATGATCTGACACCATCCAACAACGCCATGAGCTAGTGACAGGGGCACCAGAGCACAGTATCAGAACTTGGGCTTGAAAGCTGGGCCCAAACGGTGGAATACACCTGTAATCATGATTGCTTCTGATTTCTGGAGTGTGGTGTTTAGACTTTGTATTTTTAATGTTGTCCCTAAAAAAGTCTTTAAGGGGCCGGGGCGATGGCTCAGTGGATTAAGCATTTCCCTGGCAAGCACAAGGACCTGAGTTCTTGTGTGTGTGGTGGCATGCACCTGTAATCCCAGATATCAGATATCAGAACTTGGGCTTGAAAGCTGGGCCCAAGCAGTGGTATACACCTGTAATCCCAGAACTCAGAAGGCTAATGCAGAAGGATTGTTATGGGTTCAAGACCAGCCAGCGCTAAAAGTGAACTCAAGTCCAGCAAAACCCAAAAAGCTGGAGTCATGGCTTTTTCTTTCCCTGTAATTAAGACAGGGCCTACGGGGTCTACAGGGTCTCACTACATAAATAGGACTTGTGGTGGCTCTCCTGTTTTCAGCCTCCCAACTGCTGAGATTACAGGTGCGTGCCACCACACCCACTCAATTGCAGTCTCAGCACGTGCCGTGGGCAGGGCTGGCACTGCAGACCCCAGGAATCGAACCCCTGGCCACGGGGGTGAGGCTGGCACGGCATGCTGGTGATCAAACCCTGGCTGCTGTGCTCTGCCTAAGCAGGCACTGTAGTCCGCTGAGCTATCAAGCTGACCCTTGTGGCTTCTTTGCCTCTGAACTCTGGTCTCTTTCCACTACCAACTGTAGATACAACGTCCCAGGCTCAGCTATATAAAGAAGGAATGGAATGGCCAGTGCTTTCTGAAAGTCTTCTGTTGTGTTATCCCCTGTCCCCCCCCCACACACACTCTTCTATCCTTTGGGGACTAAATTTTAAAAGGAGTCCTTCTGTGTGATTTGATTCGTGCTAATTCTGACCTGCCTTGTTCTGCATGATGGATGTCTTACCAGCCTAATCTCAGTGGGTGCATCAGAGAATCCACAGGCACTTGCCTCTAATGGAGTCAACTACAGTCCACCTAAGATGTTTTCTCAGAGCTGTTGGAGAAAATGATCTATTCTCCTCGAGTTGCTAAATTAAAATCTTGGACTTCTGCAGCTCCCCATATAGAGAACCTATAAAGCAGGAGAAGTGGGGACCTCGGAGATATAATTTGAGCACTCCAAACCAGCCATACCTGAAGCTAAAATTTTCCCCCATCATCTTTGTTTGTTTGCTTGCTTGCTTATTTGTTTTGTTGCTAAGGATCAAACTTAGGGCTCTGCACATTCT
>PVKA01039143.1:0-19698 GCA_004027165.1 Ctenomys sociabilis
TTTATTCTTTCTTTGCTCACTTTTTAAAATCTCATTTGCAAATCTATCTCATTGCAAAATAGATCTCAAGACCGTATGGGAATCACTTTACCTTCAGCTTTCACGTAATGAATGCTCAGACCTGGAGCAGTGTTGTGCTGCCCTAGTAGGCAGGTTTCCATGGCCAGAGATGCTTTTCTCTGTTAATTGAGGAGGAATTGCCAGGTGCATAGTTTCATAACAATATTATCAGCTGCTAAGAAACTGTTCCTAAAACATAAAGTTTCTATATGGTGTAATCTTATAATAGATTGTGAGATACCCTCAGAGCTAAAATTTCAGAGCTATAATATTTTAATTTGGAAGATTTATTTGTTCCAATATTTCTTGATTTGGAAAATAAACAGACTCATCTGGGGAAGTATTTTAAAATAGATTATCCAACCTTCGATCTCCTGAATGAAAAGCTCCAGAAATCTGTGTTTAATTTGCATAATTTGTCTGGCTTTCTTAGTAGGACTTACGTAAAGTCTAGCTTGATGCTTTAAAACTTCTCTTCACATCGGGCCTCACGCAGAATGTCACTCTACTCCTGTGGTGGGCTCAATGAGAGGGCTGTGCCACCTGCTGGATCTCCATTTTATGTCCGTGTTGTCCCTAGGCTGAAGGGGGAAATACAGGAGTACGTTACCCTTCATCTTTGCTTTATCAGTGGTGTATGGCAAAAATAGCAAGAGAACAGAAAAGCCTAGGAGGGGGCAACAATCTACAGCTGCCTCGTTCACAGAGCAGCACGAGCATTTACTTCCATGATTACTTCTCCTGTTTCACACAAAAAATTTGAAGGATTGAAATACAAATTTCTAATTGACGAAGAAAGGAATTCATTAGACTTTTTTTCCCTCCATGAGAAAGCTCATTTGCAAAACTGAAAATGAAAACCAAAGCCCGCATACCTTGACTAATGTAATTGGCTCTGTGAGGGCATCTTTACCTCAAGGTCTTATCCTCTTCTCCATCTCTGAATTTTTCTTTCAGCTGAGGAACTTTATTTTCAAACAGGCTTTGTCCACAAAGCCTGGCAGTTGCTGCTGACAGATCTCAAAGGGATCAAATGGCAACATGAGAAGAGAAGGTGACATTCCTAGTGAGGAGGCACTAGGTGGGCCTCTGGATCTGCCTTCTGAATACAGACCATGTTGTTTCTCATCATTTGGCATTATTTGAGGCATGGCCATGTAGTTGACAAGAAGTATAAAAGTCTGTCCTTCTGTTTCTACATGTGAGGATTAGTTAGGATTTTAGATTTTTTGTGTGCTTGGAAAAGTGGTCTCGGAGGATTTAGTCTCTGTTGACTTTCTATAAATGTCAGGGTATTTGCATGGAAAGGTTAAACCTATAGTAATGTAGCTATAAATTAGTGTGTAAGTTAAATATAATTTGTTTAATGTAATATTAATCTTTAAATCTCTAGTTGGATTTTATTATACAAGATACATGAAAAAATAGAAAACAATCCTCATTTCCTCAAAAACTTAACTTTGCAACTCACAATTTTGTTGCCAATGTCTTAATATTGTCTTACTATGAATTTGCTCACCTGAGTTAAAACTGACTCAATGGGAAATATAAAGTCATACTTTTAATCTATGTGTGTCCATAAAGGTGGAGTTTGTATCATGCAGGAAGATGTTCTGGAAGACCTTGGCCCACCATGGAGAACTTGTCCACAGTATCATGAGACTGAAGCAATATACTGAGAGACTTAATGGTAGAAGTGTGGTCCAGGTTATCAACACCATTGTAGACTAAAAGCTGCACAAACTGGCTCAGAGGCTCTGGAACCTCGGTTAATATAGATTAAATTTACCTGCTGTGTCTCAAGTCAATAACATACAGTTACATTAATAGCACCAAGGTCAAGTTGAAAAGCTCTGCTTGCCACTTAATTTATCTGTTCATAATTTAATGGAAAACTATGGAGAAAAATAATTAGGTGTACCATGGGACAATTACGGTGACAACAATACTTGGCCATCATCATTTTAAGTAGAATCCATATCAGAACATGGAGCTGGGTACTAGATGTTTTGAAACCACTCAGCAATTGTGTGTCTTTGGCTTAGATCATTTAATGTTTCCATCAAGACAATTGAGATATACATTCTTTGTCAGAGTTGACAGGGCCTGGAAAGGTGTGCTTTGGTTGGCGGTGTGAGCTACTTCTTCTCTTACCTTCAGGGTGCAATACACAACATGCATTTGCTTTTATGTTAATTATAGATAAAAGATTTTATTCCTTCCAAAATTTTTCTTTTTTAAAAATAAATTCTAAAATATAAAATGTATCCTTTATCTGTGGAACATTATGATATCCTTCCTCATGAAACAGGATTTCAGTAGAGACCATGGAAAATTGCCTTTCTTCTATCAAAGTATGTGATATATGGCAAACTTGCTAATTTTCTGGCTTATGACTTGTGGCAACGGGGACTGCAGATACATGAGGTTTGTTACCCACCTGTCCCAGAACCTTGAGGGTTCACAGAGAGTTTGACACAGAAGGGCAGTTGATACACACTTGCTTTGTACTATAGCACTATATTCCTGAGTCTATGAATTCACACTAGGTATCAAAGAAGTGAATAGCAAAGGGATGCTAATTGAGAGTTCTTTAGGTCAACTCTAAATAAAATAATTTACACTATTACTTTGCTTTTTTGTTTCTATTTATTAGAAGTACTTACCCAATTTCAGGAAAAGATTATAGCTTACTTCTGTGTGCTTCAAACTTTGCCATATACATCATCTGACATTTTTCTCTTTGACAGCAGCATCATTTTAATATCTCTGCATCAACCATACCTTTTCTCCTCTTCTCTGGGATCTTTTCCCAGCTACATCGGTTAGTTACAGTTTAAAAGTCTCCTCCCCCTACCTAATTTCATGTATTTTGAAAAATTTACCCCAAGCCAAGTTTGATCTCCAATTTAGTTAGTAGATATTAAAATTAACATATTTATCTTGAGAAAAAGACCTTTTGAACTGTAAAATTTTCTTTAAAGATCTATACATTTATTAAGGTAAAAGTTATGTCACATTTTTATTTACATTCAATGATGTAATATAAGGATTTTCTTTTTTTTTTTTTTTTTTTTTTAGATAAATTGTAATTCAAAGATGTAGTATAAACCTTAAAACAAAAATTAAAATTAAGCATTATTTAGAAAACTAAATACTAATTAATTAAAAATTAAATGTTTCAAAACATTTGCTCTAAGGAACAGTTTTCATGACATAAAGAAATACTAAGGATAAAACATAAGAAAAATGCTGAAATGACAAATAAATGATCATCACTTCTGACAGTTTGGGGATAGGATATCACACAAAGTTCTAGTGTGTCGTGGATATGGATAATGACCATGACACTTATTGGTGGCCAGGTGTCATTTATGGGACTGAGCTACAGCTATTTCCTTGAAAACCATCCTGTATTCCCATATGGAATCTTGACCCATAGGGTACAAGAGAAGTCCATTCGTAGAGTGTGCTGATGGAAATATTTTGCTGCTGTACACAAAATAATAACTGAAAGACTACTATTGTATACCTTTTATTCTCCTGTGTTTGTTTGCCCTATTTGGTGGGTTCTTTCCTTTCTCATTCATGGAGTTGTGATCATTTTGCTCCCTCTCTAGAACATCATTTAGTAGTCTGTGTAGGGTTGGCTTTGTCATCATGAAATCCTTTAGTTGTTCTTTGTCATGGAAATATTTTACTTCTCCATTATACTTGAAAGAGAGTTTTGCTGGATATATCAGTCTGGATTGGAATTTATTTTCTTGCAATACTTGAAGTACTTTGCTCCATGCTCTTCTTGACTTGATGGTTTGTGAAGAGAAATCTGCTGTTATTCTGATGGGTTTTCCTTTAAATGTGATCTGTTTCTTTTCTTTAGCGGCTTTTAGTATACTGTTCCTGTGCTAAATTTTTGGGATCTTGATTATTATATGTCTGGGACTGGTTTTAATTGAGATGATGTTATTTGGAGTTCTATATGCTTTGGTTACTGAATGTCAGATTGTTGCCCCATATTTAGGACGTTTTCTACTATTACTTCTGCCCATATTCTTTTTGTAACATTTGTACTGACTCCTTCCTTCTCATTGATGCCTATTAGTCTCACATTGTTCATCTTGCATCATCTTGAAGGTATTGAATTGTTTTTTCTTGCATCCTAGTTGTTTTTAAGAGATCTTTGCTTTCTTTTTTACTAGCTGCAATGGTGTCTTTAAGATCAGAAAGTCTATTTTCACTTTCACTCAGATTTGCCAGCTTGTGGTTGAAGTTTTAATTTCCTGTACATTACTTTGTATCTATTTCATACATTCTATTTCTTTCCTATATTGCTTATTCAGGGTTTCTATCCTTTTTATATTCTGCTCTATTTTTTATCAGTGTATTCTTTAGAAGCACTTAGTACTTCTTTGATTATAGTTATCACTACATTTTTTTACTTCAGAAATTATTTCTGATATGATCTTTTCCATACCTTTCTGCAGTTGTTTCTTTACTTCCAACACTGTTATTTCAGAGATTTCAGGTCTGTGATTTCCAATTTCCTCTATGCTAGTGTCATCTGCACTTGTACTGGGTGGACTTGGGGCCTGAGACTGCTTTTTGTTCTTTCTCTTTGTATTTTGTGTACCACTGATTTTTGACCTGTGGTGTAGAGCTTAGATAGAGTTATTACCTTAGCACCAGGTCCAGATCTACAAAGTTCAGATGCCTCCAGGTGGGTGTGGCTTGGGTCTGGCTTCTGTGCTTCACTTCTTCCTGTTGCAGCCTTGCAGGTGAACCCTTTGTGTCACTCTGGCAAGATGCTCTGCTCCTGAATTAGCTGGATGGATCTTGCCTCTATCCTCTTTGCAGTGAGTTCTGCTGAAGGGTTCCATGCTGGGCCTGCACTCTGGTTTGCTTCAGGACTGGCAGCCCAGCAGTCTCACTCACAATCCAGGCCTGTGCTTTGGGTTGCTTCAGGATCTGGCAGCCCCTGGGCATGTCACTCATATGCCAGGCCTGGGCTCTGGGTTGATTCAGGGTCTGGTGGCCCAGGCAGTCTCATTCACCTTAATATCAGGATTTTCAAGGGCGTTAAGCAAATTCTTGTTAAGTGACTATCTAAACTGATATTTTTTCCTTGAGTCTAAGGTAACAGGTGTTCTGGCTCTTAAGTGATTACTTAAATAAAGGAAAAACCAATTGATTTTTAAAATCTTCTCAAAGTCGAAAGTCTAAGATTTCATTACTATATTTTTCACAATGAAACTTTTCTTGATTTTCAGTTTAACATATTCTTTGTAGACCATCATTAGATTAATTAAACTCTGACTAAAGTATCATAGATGAATTATACTCCAATGTTGTATCAATGAGTCTAATTTAACAAACCTATTAATTCAAATTAAATGTTGGTGAGTTAGAGTTAGAATTTGGAAGAAAAGTAGTTTAATGACATAGAAGAAAGAGGTAACTCACTGTACTGAACTTATACACATTTTTTAATACGGTAATCAGTTAATACACACATTTAAAGTACAAAATAAATGCTAGATTTTTTTTTACATACAACAGAGTAAAATGCTGAAGGCTTCAATAAATAGTAAAACTTTAATTGAAGTGTACTCTTACTAAAAAAAGTGTAACAAAACAAAGGATTCTGGATTATTGTATTTATTACTGAAACTGTAGACATTTGTGTTATAGTCTCTTTAAACAATAAAACATGGAAGCATGGAAAGTACCCTGTTTTGCTTGCAAGAAAAAATACTCATTGAGATGGTAGTTTATAGCTGTGGGACTGAAGAAATGGTGGGGACATCAATGTTCTGAGAAATCCCCAGGGTAACCATGGATACACAGAATATACAGACATCTACACAGTTACTAGGTGCATTTGCTGGAAAAAAGCATTTTCCTCTCTTTCCTACAGCAATTGTAAATAAATCTAATTGCTCTGACATCAACACAGCAGCTGCCTAAAAACAGAAATGTCCGCAGAGTCTGGGGAGTTTTTGCACACAACAGCAGTTTGCTTCTAGACATGACTCTAAAATAGCTAAGTGGTTGTTGGGTAAAATTTGCTGTGTACATCTAGTCCTGAAGCTTCACTTTGCTTGTGACTTTATTCATGTTTAGTAAGGATTTTACAGGGAGGAGAAATCAGGTTAATTTTCAGGTGGAAATTCTGGCTCAATAGCATCTCAATTTATCAGTGTAAGAAAGAGAAAAAAATTACTATTTTGAGCAAAAAAAAAGCATGATCACAGAAATCATTGCATTAATAATTACAAAGCAATAACTTTTGTTTTCTGACTAGTCTTATAATCACTACCTTTTAGGTATACAATATTTTGATAAATAAATTATAACTATTATTCAATTCACATAAGAACCCTAAGCTTGTCATTATTTGCCAGGTTCACAAACCCCGAACATTATATGACTTACCTAAGTGACAAAGCTTTAAGAGGAGACAACAGAATTTGAAGCTGCATAGACTTGTATTGTTTTTGATTAGAAAAAAATATTTTTAAGAAATATACAAAAACTTAATACTAGAAAAGAGATTAGCAGATATTGGTTTGCATAGAATTTTTAAAATTCTTAGTAAAGTTTTAAGAAAACAAATTTAGATCAAACATTTACAGCTCACATCAAATGATTTCCCTAATAAATATAGAAAAAGTATGTTAGAGGAAGATCAAATATTCAATAGACAAACAGACAACAGATTTAAAAAGACAGTGCATGGTAAAGGAAATAGAATGAACCCTGAAATATCAAATAATGCAAACATCTCTCACAATAAAAGAAATGCAAATTAAAACTATACGAATATTTTTACCTGTTCAGATTAATAAAAATGTGTAATAGTCTGGATTGACAAAAGAATGAAAATAAAAGCACTTACACATTTTTGGAAAAATACAAATTTTTAAAGTTTCTATGACAGGTAGTGTGGCAATTATAAATGTTCCCACGTTTGACTACTATTTTGTCATGAAAACATAAAAATACCATACACACATGAGCCATATACAAAGGTTCTCACCGTGGACACAGAAAATTCTTGAAGCACTGTGAATGTACATACAGTTTGGATAACACATACATTTGTGATGGCGATCCTCAAAAGTTAGTTGGAGGATTGATCCTTTGTGCAGAGTTATGAGAGGTAGAAAAATTTTAAGTGAAGTCTAGTGCCATATTCTCAGTTGGCTGCAGCACAGCCTCAGGAAGGGCTGTGGGGTCTCAGTCTCTCTCTCTGTCTCTGATCCTCTTCTGACACTGTGTTCTCTTTCTCTTGCACATGTTCCTGCCAAGATGTCATGAAGGTCCCCCCAGATGCTCAATCAATGGAACTACCTAATCTTAAATGTCATACCTCTCAACTTGTTAGATGGATAAACGATTTTTCATTAAAAATCATCCTGCTTCAAGTGTCTTCTGATAGTTAGGTAAAGTTGCCTAAGAATATGGGACGAATTTAACCAGCTGAAAGGATGCCAATGCAGTGCTATCAGGCATACAATGGGATGATGCAGCTGATGCCTTATAACTGCTAGGAAATCTATTTTGGGTGTTGGCTGGAACTGCCAGACTGGGCCCCAGTGGGCTCATTCTCCTGTGTCCTGATTGGCAACTCTATTCCCCGTTCCCACTGGAGGAACCATCTGTATTCTCAGTGCTCTAAGAGGCCTGGATAGCCTGTCTACTTTGTTTCCACAGAAGATTCATCCTATGCTAATTTAAAGCTATCATTTCCTTAAATTTAGAGAACACACATTGGTCAATTTATAATGGAGTGCTACCTACAGCCCACCTACTACACACGGCACTTGACAGAAAAGAGGTATTCTTAGGGAATTGGCTGTTAACCATAAATCTGTAAGTACTCCGTTTTCATTTTTTTTTTTTTTCTATTTTTTGCTTTCTGTGTACAACCTGTCAGTGCCTTTATGCTTTTGTATAGTGCTATGGTTTGTCCGTGAGAGGATTGTCTCATATTCCAATTTAAACTTACAGAAAATGTTGATTTTACATTCACGTGTTCAATAAATATTTAGCACACAGTTACCTCCACTATATATAAAAAGATTGTGATAGATCTGAGGGATATGAAAAATAATAGTATATGGGGTTTTATCTCTCTGAAGAAATAATCCAACAAGTGCAGGGATAGTATGATGCCTACTCAAATAAAGATATTTCAGGATAATTGTAGAATGAGTCTAACTTAGTTTAGCAGATAAAAGGTAAAAGAAAGCACAATGATCAGAAAACAATGCAAGCTGAATAATCAGAAAAGTGAACGGATAGAAGAGAGAAGGAGCAGAGCTGATTTCTAAAGACATTTTCATATAAATTGCCAAGCTGAAACTTCAAAGGCATGAAAAATTGCTGGTTAAAGTTCACTGTATTATTCTATGTAGTATATATTACCTATTTAGTTTTGTCTTCAAGAACATCAACACTGAAGCAAAATAAAACCTTTGTTATCCTTACAGCATAATAAAATGATTGTTGATTTTGTGTCTCTGTTCTTCTCTTTTTAAAATTAATGACAAAGATGAATAAGTTCGCTCAGTGAAACTACATTATCAATTTTATGTAGACAGAAATGTAATTACTGAAGATGGATTCTAGCCAGGCCACCTGAATTAATAACCACTCTGAAACCTTTTATTTTGAGAGAGAGAGTGAAACAGGCCTGTCACTGAGCACAAATGGTCATGACATTTACTATCTCCAAATATCACAGAAGGAATTCAGCTAAAATGATCTGACATTTAAATGAAATGAGAAATAAGTATATGCAATTAATGAGAACAGACTAACAATCTTTATAATTTGTGCTATGTATATGTACCATTATTAAAATGTCTATTTAGTAACTCTATAAAAACATTAGAAATATTTATCTTTTGGTTAAATGGCCCTTACCTTCTATCTATTTTCCTCTTGTAGCAATGTATCAATCATTATCAACCTCCTATCCTGTATCTTTGGAATTTGGCATTTTTCTTTTTGCTTTTTAAAAAGTGAATTTTATTTAAATGAAAAAAAATCTTTATTTGGTTTATAAGAGTTTTCATGCCATCATGATGAAAAATAGAGAATACTCAGTTCATTCACAGTGCTTATTTATATTTGGATGGAAAAATTCATTTTTAAAAGGAATACTCAGCTACTAGTCTATTCATAGTTTTGGTTATATTTTTTTTGTAGCTAATGCCAAAGTATCCAAGGTAAATATCCTTGAGGATATGATTTAACACTACTTTGATGCCAAGCATCAAAATATTATGAAAGTAAGTCAAAAAATAATAAAGTAATTCATTATTCACTTATCTAAACTACTGGAAGAATAGAGGGGGCATGGATTTGGGGAGATAACAAACTAGAAATTCAAAAGCCATGAGGGCCTGCTTGCTCTTATCTCTACTTTCCTCTGTTTTTATTTTGTCGTCTGTCCTGACATCTCCATATGACTACAAATTGCACTTTTGGTATAAAAATATCTATCCCTTATCTTCATTTACAAGTATCTCGAGAAAGAACATTGATAACACAGATTGATTCTAATTTTCATAGATGCTGTCAGAAACCTGGAGCTCATAGAGGTAGGCCAATATAACTTCTAAATGGAAGAAGATTCATTGCTGCACAAAGCCAAGGTACAGGACAGATAGAGCTGCAGTCTCTGCAAGTTTTAGCACATCAAAATTGCTTTTATTTAAACTGTGCACAAAATTCTCAAGGATATTTTTTTGTGTTTATGCAGCAAAAAAACCACGTAAAGTAGGATAGTTGCTTGAAGACAGATGTACCAAGAGAAAAACTTTATGAATTTAGTGTTTAGGAGGAATAGCAACAACTTTGCAAAACACAACAGTGCATGCTTACATAAATATTGAACTATTTTTAAAAGTATAAATGAGCTTTGTCGCTTTCTAGTTTCTATCACATAATAATAAGCAAATCTGAAAAAAATACATAGAAAAAATGATCATTATAGAGACTGGGGAGATGGCTCAGTGGAATAACTACTTCCCTGGCAAGCTCAAGGGCCTGAGTTCAATCCCCGGTTCTGAAAAAAAAAAAAAAAAAAACCTGTTATGAGTCATTCATTGCAAAGCCCTTTTCCAAAAGAGAATAATCAGTTATATAAAGAAATAAGGTTACTTTTTATTTGGCACTGAACAACAACTTTTCCTCATTTATAATGAGCAAGTATTCATTGAGTGTCTTATTAATAGTGAGTCATGTTAGGGGACAGCAGGCATAATCAAGTACTTCAAATGTAAGTTCTGTTCTTGAGGCGTGTATAGATGCTTAATGGAAGCAAGTCATAATCATAAGGAGATATAAATTTAAAAGTAAGAATTGCGCCTCAAAAGGGCATAAAGAAAGATACAGAATAGGCATAGTGGACACAGAAGAGAAAGAGATATACATGTCTAGGGCAATCGAGCAAGCTGAAGAACTGTGTAAGCAGTGACCTACAGTGACAACTGCACGTATTAGGAAGAAGGCAGAGGTGGGAGCATTGTGTAGGGACAGGTTCATCCGTAAGAGCCAGCTTCCGGGCTGTTATTTTTTATTGTTGCTGAGCTGTCCACACACAAGTGTACATGTGGATGTGAACTGTATTACCACCCAGTGACAAGATAGTTCATGGCAAAACAGTGTTGTCATTCAGTCCACAAATATTTGATGGAGATTGATGATGTGTGGGCAAATAGGATAATGTTTCTACCCTCATGGAGATGGCGATCCTCTGAAGGATATACAAATTCATATTCTGTAGGGATTACAAACAATACAAAATGTAAAATGCTAAAAAATATAAATGGACTCAACAGCCTTTCAAAGGAATTAAAATGCACTAAAGTAATAAGGCATACATAAAATATAAAGTCCAGCATGTAACATATTAATAAGCCTTACTATTGAAAAAGAAGCAGAAAAAAAAGAGCATTCTACCTATGCATGCAGGATTACCTTTTCTTTCCTCCTTGGACCTTTTAATTTTTCTTTCACTTTTAATCAGCACACGCTTGAACTACGTTCTTACAGTCTTAATTCTTTCATGTCTCCTACCCTTCAACCCTTTCATCACACCTTGGTCCTCTTCCAAATTATAAAAGATCTATCTTCATGTTTCTTATATTCAATGTTTTTCTGCTCTTTAGTTTATTTGCGCTTTGTGTTTATCATCTAAGAGAAGGCCTGTGCCATTTCAGTTTGTGCATCTGGTTTACTTCACTTAGCATGATGGTCCCTCAAGGCACATCAGTTTTGTGCAGAAGATGCAAAGGTTATCTTTTTTACAGCACAGTAATTTTCCATTTTGCATAAATGTCCAATATCTCATGTCATGAAAGAAACACAAGTGAAAATAACACTTGAGACTCAACCTCGCTCCAGAAAGAATGGAAATGAACAAGAAAAAGAATACCAACAAATGTTCACAAGGATAGGGAAAAGAATCCTTTCTGCATTGTTTGTGAAAACACAAAGTAGCATAAAACTAAAAAATCTGTACTGGGTTTTCTCAAAAACTAAGACAACAAATTCCATTCAGCCCACTTGTTACTCTTCTCAGTACCTTTCCAAAAGGGGTAAAGACACAATACGAGGGTGAGCTGCGTACACCTTATAGTACCACGGTTCCAATAACTAAGTTGTGGGAGTGGCCGATAGACACATTACCTTGTGAGCAGAGAAAGAAAATGTAGAGTTCTGTCCATCAGTACTACAACAGCTGCAGAAATGTATAACTGTATAAGTGTGACATGGTCTGCATTCTGACATCCAAAGTTTTGCATATAAACAGAGAAGCAGCATACGCAGAAGTGAAGAAGCAGGAATTCTGATGAACAGATGAGTGAATTATCACAGTACTGCAGTTGTGCAGTTCTAAGGTTTTGAGTTGGACTTCAGTGTTGCATGAACATATTTGATTCTGAATGATTGAAACATGTATTATATTAATACTCAAGAAACATTCATTCCAAATAAACCATTTGCCAGTGTGTGGACATAGTTCCATTTGCATATTCTTGAATTTATACTGATGTGAACCTAGTTATCCTCTAATCCTCCCTGTCTCAGCAAATCACTCAGGTATCACAACCAGGAAGCCAGGTGCCTCCACTCCACTGACAACTGGTGTCAGCGCATCACTAAGCTCCCGCACCTGGTAAGTTTTTCACAGCATTTATTTCTTTCTATCTTCATAACCTTTCTTAGCAAGTGTTCCAAGGGCTCCTAACTGCTATGAAAATGTTTCTTATTATAATTCTTTGTCCACTTTAGCTTTCTGCTGTCATTATCTTGAAGGTATCAAATAAAAAATGTACAATACTGAAATTTAATTTCTATTCTTTCATAGCTTCTCTTCACCCCACACAATCTACTTGAGGGGACCCTTTCCCTGCTCAGCCCCGAATGGTGCTGTGATTTGCTCCCCAGCAACACTGGGCTCCTCTCACACCCTGGAATGTGTGACAATGTCTCTTGTCATTGTACTTTCCTGGGCAATGGTCTCTTTGCCTGTCCATGCGGATTAAGAAATCAGGTTACCAAAGGCACAAGAATGAGTATAAAAATTAATCCTAATAGTATATAATAGGCAAATAATATATGGATTTTCAAACTTAAATGATATAAAATTTAAAACATGAAATAACGATGATCTTTGGCACACCACATTGTTGTTGTATTAAAGAACACAATAGCTTGCTTGCCTATTGGAAGACGATCCAAGCACATGGAAGGATGTATTTTTTTTTCTGAAATTATTCTCAGATTTGATAAAATGCACAGATTTAGTAAAAACACCTGGCAAGCTTTTATGTTTTTTAGAAGGAATTGACAAATTTATTCTAAAATTCATATGGAAATATGAAGAACCTATGATTGGCTCTCAAACTAAAACATTGCAGTTGGAATACTTTTTACTACCTGATTTTGATACTTATGTTTAATTTATCATAGTATAATATCCAAACAATATTATCATACATCTTTGTTTTCTTTTTTCTAATTTTTTTTTTTGTGTGTGTTTGTGTGTATGTGTGTATGTGGAACTGGTAATTAAACTCAGACCCTTGCGCTTGCCAGGGAAGCCCTTATTCTACTGAGCCGTCTCCCTGGCCCACATAGCTTTGTTTTCAATGAGCTAAAAGCAACTAGCTAGCTCTATGATTATTTTAAGATTATTGTAGTACTTCATGCCTGTATCTTACAACTAGTTTGAACATAACAATGTTCAGTTATGTGTTAGTTACTGTTACTCTCCTAATGCCCTGATTTGAAACTCTTTATTTTACTTTTTTTCTTTTCTCTAAAATGAAATAATAGAAATAGGATAATATTGACATTTGGATATTTGAAAATTTTTGTCCAACAGTTGTTTAAATTGTGTTCCTGCCATAGCCTTCTTATCATTCCTTTCATTGTTACCAAATATAGCCCTTGAGTTTTAGTAGAAAGTTTGAACTCTCTGCTAAAACGTTATAATTTGGAAAGGCACTCTAGACTTTTTTCCCTAGCACTGAACAGCTGCTAATGTAACTAACTCTTTCAGCATTCTGGACACTTTTAGTTGGGCTTCTTAGAGACATGTTTCACTCCCTAACTTGAAGTCAGAAAGGAGCCAAAGATTTCCTGGAATTTTTGTATGAAAATCTTGAGGTTTACCCCCTTAGCTGTCTACTTCCCTTGATTTCTATGCTCCATTTCCAGCTACTCTGGCAGGAAGACTTGAGCTCTAACCTCTTAATCCTTGGCCAGATAAAAGATTGCTTGTTGATTTGTATTTGAATCTATTCTCTATGGAGCACAGAATGATAAGTGCCTTCAGGTCAAAGATGACTTCAGATGTGTGTATGCTTGTCTATGTGTGTGCGTGTGTTTTCTTCTTATGAGGGCCAGATTCTGTCTCCTTCTGGTGCAACCCAGTGGCTTGAAGTCACTGTTGACAAATTACCTTCATTTTCCTGTTATTAGTGTTGTATATACTAAGTACTTCACTACCAGAGGTACATACTCTATTAAATTTTAAGAATAAACTGCTAATGACAATGGTAGTCTTGGGTTAATAAATTTAATTTCCACCTCTTTTTCACCCTATAGACATGACAGTGAAGGAGTTTAAAAGCAACAAGTTAAGCAATTTTCCAAAATTCCAAAGAATTAGAAGGGTCCATGCCAATGAGATCATTGATAGAACTAGTAATACCCATTTATGCCAATTACTTACTGAAATACTGATTACAGACTGTTAATTTTCTATATTTCCACCTGGGGTTCTCCACAAATGAAGTTGTTTTTCTGGCATTGGATTTATCTCAGCAAGAAGCTTGCCAATGCAAATATTTTTTGAAGCACATTGTTTTTCAAGATTATGAAAATTCTCCAGGCAAGTTTTCATTTAAGTACTACTTCCTTGAAGAATCACATATGACACACAAATGTGTTTCTAATGGTGCAGCTAAAACTGATAGGAATTAAAAGTGTTCTTTGGCTAATTAATTAGCCATTCAGTTTTTAACATGCTTACGACAGCCAAAAGCACATGTCTGAACAGCAGTTTCTTATCAAAGTGGTCAAATAAACTCTTATTTTATCCTCTGTCAAAGTTGTCAGTCCTCAAGTAAGGGGTTTGGTGATACACTTCCATGTTCAGTGCTGAAAGCTTAAGCATGTAGTCTATCTTTTCTCTTTATGAAGGCACTGGTAGGAAATCATATAAAGAGGGTTCAATGCAGTGTGCTCAAGTGGAGGTTGATATGCACTCAGAGAAGCCCCAGCCAGGCATCATGTTGATAAAGATTAATGCAAAGTAGCCATGCTCTAAATACGTTATTTTTTATATTTTACATGAGATTGGTAAAGATTCAACTTTCATACAAAATGCACATGGATGGAAGTAGTATCTAGTAACACATGTAACTCACCTCCTGAATCCATCACAGTGACATCATTGTTTGTAGTCTCACAATCTATGTTTTCGGGAAAGAGGGTGCTGATCCTCCCCTGAGAAACACAGACACACACATGTGTACATAAGCACACTCCTGCTAACCATGAAGACAGGTTATTATTTGGGGACTACGTGGTCTAATTCTACTTCTGTCACAATGTGATAAAAATCATGAAAAGTCAAAGGGTTAATTTGAGCATTTTTCAAGATTTGAGCTTTTGATCATCCTGTTTTCAGCCTCTCAGACACTGGGATTACAGGCCTGCACCACCATGCCCAGTCTTAATCTCAGTCTCAGCATGCCCTGGGGGTGGGGCTGGCGCTGCACACTGGGGATTGAACCCGGCCTTTGTGTCCTGCTTAAGCAGGTGCTTTAATCTGCTGAGCTATCTGGCTGGCCTCATGGTTTTTAAATGAAAGAAAGCAATTAGATCAAAAGGTAACTAAAACTTCTTCATATCTGTAATGATGTACATTAAAATAGAAGAGCCAGGGAGGTGGATCAGTGGAATAAGTGCTTCCCTGGTAAGCACAGGGGCCTGAGTTCAATCCCCAGTTCTGCCAAAAATAAATAAGTAAATAAATAAATGAAATGGAAGATAAATAGATGGTAACAATAGATAGACAGAAATGCTCAAAATTTTCTTTTAACTTAAATTCTAAATTCTTTTGGGGGTATTGACGGTCTTTAAACAAAAATGAAATAAAAACCAGTGTGAATCAAAGGTCAACTAAGATTTCAATAACAAGAAATCGTGAAAATATTTTTGCATTGCTGTGATGAAAAGTTGTTGGCAAGTAACAGAAGCTCAGCCCTCTGAAAATGGGCTGGCTGCCCTTAAGGTACCTGTGACAGAAGCTTGCCTGAGAGAGGCGGTCACTCCAGAGAGTTAGTGTATTAAATTGTGTTTGTCCGATATGATTTATTTTTGTTTCTCCAGCAATTATTTAATTGTGTCAACAAATTACTGGGGCTTTCTCTATACCAAATACAGCATTCATCTGCTTTTAAAAGGCTTAATTCATATAACTGCTCAAAATATAAAATAAGGCCAGCGGGATAGCTCAGCTGATTAAAGTGCCTGCTTAGGCAGACGCAGGCAGGTACTGGGGTTAGATCCCCGTGGGTGCACTGGGATGGTGACTGAGACTGGGCGGGGTGGCGTGCACTTGTAATTCCAGCTCTCAGTGGCTGAAAAACAGGAAGAATCATTTCGAGTCTGATCTGTGTAGTGAGACCTTGTAGACTTTGTACTAAAAAAAAAAAAAAATATATATATATATATATATATATATATATATATATATATAATTTGTCCGTTTATGTATTAATATGTAATTAATATGTAACATATAATATAATTAATTTTAATAAAATTTATATTATAGTGAAACATTTAATATAAATTTTCTTTCATGTATGTACTAACCCTCTAATTCTTATTAAAAATGCCAACTCCAGGCTGGGGAGATAGCTCAATGGAGTAAGTGCTTGCCTGGCAAGTGAAAGGTCCTGAGTTTGAGACCTGGTACCAACAAGATAAATAAATATAAAAATGGCAATTCATCTATGAAAGACATTTTCCCCATCTTATTATATCAATAAAAATATTCCACATAATATCTGGTATCTTGTTATTTCATAATAGTTTTCCAGTCTTCCCTCTTTGCTTCTCAGTGTCACATTAAAATGATGGCTCTAATCATTAATAGCATCTTGCATAAGCTGCAGTCAGACAAATGTTTCTGCCCTGAGGGCCTACTTGTTTATTTGTCTGTTTATGTATTTTTCTTTTCTTTTTCTCTTTTAGTACTGGTATAAAACTGAAGGCTTTTACATGGAATTGTATCCCCAAGCTACTTCATAACATTTATCTTGAGGCCAAATTGCTAATTCACTAAGTTATCTAAGCTTCGTTTGAATTTGAAGACCTCCTAAGTTAGTAGAATAGGAATAATTGATAATTAATACTTATACTTCACATATGAGTGAACTTAGTTGTAAAACACGTAAGTAACTTATCTACAGTCCCCAAACCAACAGCTAGAACAGAGGGCTCAAAGATGGACCAGCACTCTTTCATAATACAGATATCCCCTCCCAGGGACATACACAGAAAGCAAAACCCACAAGCAATAAAGTCACAAAACTCATACAACATAGGCTGCTATCATACTTTTCATTCTACAGGAAAGTTTCTAGCATGTATTTTTTCAGTTAATAATCACTCTCGATTTAAGTTAAATGAATTTTTCTAAAAGTATAATAATAAAAACATATCCAAGCAACACAATAAGTTAACCATCTGTAAAATTCTACACCACTTCAAAATTAAGGAGACAAGACTCCTACAAATGAAAAAGAATCATTTTTTAAGGGCTATTAGGAAAGATGACCCAACTCTGAGAGCTCTAGGAGAGAAAGCCAGGAAAGAGTGAGCAGTCACCCACAAAGTTCTTTACCTTATGTCTGTCTTTAAAAGCCCTTTGTTTCCTGAACTTTTGATAATTTGAGAGAAGGAATTCTTCCTGGCAAGGCATGAAATTGAAAGGAGGAGATTCAGAACAGAAGAGCTGCTCTACTTGGCAGATGGCCAAGACCAAATTTCAATAACTGGCTTTTATAAACATGTTTAAAATGCTTGACATACTCAAAAATGTAAATGAGCATCTTGTTTTGCTATTGTTCAGATGTATGTGAGGTGCTAATTTTTTTCTTTTAAAAGCATGTTACTGTTATTGAATGTGAAAAAGAGAAGCATGGAACTTTTGATATTTGAAACTGCCAAAAATAATCAGGCTTCTTCTGCCAAATGACACTGTGATCATATTTATAATGCAAACCTTAAAATTAAATCTAATTGAGACATCAAATATGGATGAGCCAGTGTGATCATTGATAAACTTTTATTCATGCAAAAGTATATATTAATATGTTAATATTTTCCTCAATCTTTTTCAAACAAGTCCTTATGGTAGAGTTTAAAATAAACACATTTAAATTTTGAACAAAGATAGATTTTTGGGTGATTAATCAGCATGCACAATATGCCACTTTCCATAAGAAAGAAATGAAGTAAACTTTGGTTTAGGTATCATTTGTGAAATTATTTACTCATTACTTGTGAAGCTATTAGTTTTCTAGAAGAGTTAACAATTGAAAGTATGTGATATTCAGCTGAAAGAATTAGAAATAACTTCTAAGAAGATGTTAGGTTATAATTAGACTGATTATATGTCTTTCTTAGTTGGCACTAAATGTCTGAATTTATTATTTTATACATTTCATAGAATGAAAGTATAATTGGATGGTTTCCAGGACGGCTCCATGAATTTCAAATCTATGGATGCTCAGTTCTTCCCTTGAAATTGTATAGGGTTTGCATATAGCATATGCACATCCTCCCATATAATTTCTAACAATCACTTATTTATTTATTTATTTATCTATTTGGTACAGGGTTCAGACTCGTAGTTATCCTCCTGTCTAAGCTTCCCTGGTGGTGGGATTACAGGTGTGCACCACGACGCTCAGTTTCAGTGGTCAGCTCAGCATGGGGCTCTCACAGATGTACTGGGAATTGAACCCAGCTTCTTACACTTGCCAAGCAGATTCTCCGGTTGCTGAACTATCTCCATGGCTCCTCCCATGTACCTTAAAGCATCTTGAATTGCTTAGAATACCTAATGCAATGTGAACATTACATAAATAGTTGTTTTACGAATAGAAAATAAAGAAGAAAACATATGTGCATTTTCAGTACAAAAACCAAATAATAATGGGAGTTTTACACATGCAGTTAGTTAAGAATTTGGATATAGAACCTGTGGATAGAGAATATTTAATGCATACTTACTCCTTTCATTATTCCTATTATATAAACATATACACAGACACAGTACCATGTATATAATGGATCTTTAGAAAATTTTGCAGTATGTCAAAATAAATTTTCTGAGGACTTTATTTTGTTAGTGAACAGGAGATTTTAGCTGTCCCTACTTGAAGGTAGTGAATTTTATCTTTCTGATCAACCCAAATAAAACTGAAGTTCTTCTTATTTTTCTCATTGCTATGCTTGAAAACCCATTTCTCAGATAAGTAATCACATAAAAAGTCCTGGAACTGTAAGAGTCACTCAAGAAAGATACCATCCCTACCTTGGCAAATATATTAGGGTTAACATTATACTGCCATATGGGAATATTTCTTAATTCTTATTATCAGTCTTTTTGCAGATGACCTGTTATTGCATTTATTTTATTTTATTTTTCTATTAGTGCATTTAACTGTGAAAGGAGAGATAGTTTACCCTGCTTTCTTTTAAGATTTTGATAGTGGCACTACTCTAGGTGATGTTTTATTCCAGCAATCTTAGTTTACCTTGGTTGAAGCTTGGGGTGAGGCTATTACAACTGAGGGAAAACATGAACTTTCTATTAGCTATAACATATACGCATCTACTGACCTCCACAATGGTTGTACCAGTCTACATTCCCACCAGCAGTGGAGAAGTGTTCCCTTTTCCCCACAACCTCTCCAACATTTGTTGTTGGTTGATTTCCTTATGATAGCCATTCTTTCTGGAGTGAGATGGTATCTCAGTGTTGTTTTTATTTGCATTTCACGAATGGCTAGCGATGTGGAGCATTTTTTCATA